>VDFB02118593.1:0-49891 GCA_007258455.2 Sequoia sempervirens
CTAGACTTAAATTCATTAAAGAAACCTAAATCTAAGAGCCTCTTACCTTATGATGAAGTAAGACATGTTATGTTAGGAATGGGTCCCCATGTTTCTTTAAGCATAATGGGGTGTGTTGTGAGACCACACAACAACTAGTAACCAATAAAATAAAATTAAAACATTTACAAAAGTTAAGAATGTATTAAACATAAATTTCTAATCTTATCAAAATGAAACATCTTCATTTTTTTTAAAATTCAATACTCATTAGAAAAAACAAAAATTTTGATGAACCTAAGTGTGTACTCTTTATTCATTCCTTTCTTTGCAAGAGTGAAAAGATAGTAATTATGAATATTGAGCTACATAATTTGGTTTAACATTCTCAACCAACCTTGGATAGAACCTTACTACTAGTAAAGCATCCATAGCTCCAACAAGGTTATCTCCATAATTCACCCCAAACATAGCTCTACTACCAATCAAGCATCCATAGCCCTGCTAGAGATATTTGGATGACCTAAAGAGTTGAATTTCTCTTTTCTCTTGATATTCAATATTTTATTTTTTCCTTTCTTTTGATATATCTTTGAATCTCTTTTATTTCAACTTGATAGTATTGAAGCCTACTATTAGGTTGGAAATTATAGTGGTAGCAAAGTAAAATCTTTAGCTTTTTCACTTAATATTCACACTCACTATCCCCCACTAGTTTAAAGAATCTTTTAAAATATTGAAACATATAATTCCTTGTGAAAATTTATGTGAACCATGCTAAATAATTATTTCTAAAACAACATGACAATGCATTTTACTAGGATTCTCAATTATATGTTTAATACATTATTAGACTCTTAAACCTTAAATTTTCATTTTATTACATTGCCATCGAACTGCCCATTTCAAAATTAAAATCATGTCTATTTATTTGGAAAATCTACTGAAGTTTTCTTAATGACTTACCCAAGATTCTTCCTTTACACAGTTTAACACTTTAACATTTATATGTTACATACTAGAAATTAGTGGCTTGTCTTATCCCTAGAAAAGAATCATGGCAAAAAAAATTAAAACGTTGACCTGAATTTGCATCAAACTTGAGTTCTTCCCTAAATTATTTTGTACCATTTAGCTTGAGAAAGAACATCATTAATTACTTGTTGACAACATTCACACAATCATCTCTTATTTCAAGAGGCAAATATAACGGTTGGATCACCTTACAATTTTTTTATTTAAACACATGCATTCGAGATGTATCATGATTATTTATTTGACAAAATAAATTCTTGATTTAGAGATCTTAATCATTCTAGTACATTTCTTGAAAAAGAAAATATTACTCACACAAACATCTCATCTTAATCAATAGGAAGTGTTAAATTTTTAAATTACGATAAATGCTTAATCAAAATTCTACACATTAAAATGAGGCATTCGAACACTTTATAAATCTATAATCAAATTTTATGATATTTATATCATTAAATGCTTTTTTAATTGGATCATGTTTCACTATAGTGTTGTGTTGAACCAAAGTTTCTATAAATCAACATTATGCATCTTAAGGAAATTCATCCTAATCCTAATTATAATTTAATTACACTCTAGCATGGACACTCCATTTTTTTGACGAGTCCTAGATGCCAATCAATATTTTTAGGGAGTATTACCAACCAAAGGCTCAAAAATATTTTTAATATTTGAACCCACATCACCTGAATAGCTCTCACAATATTCCTAGGCTTCAATTTTGTAGACCATAGTGAGCAATATCATGTGAATTTTGATGTCTCTTCTCAGTTTGTGGCTTTTCTTCTAGATTTTGGAGTGCCACAAGTCGAGGTGTTGGCCCTAGCTATTCCTTTTGTAACCATAGACCACCTTGGAGGATTGACTAATGTTTTGGTTGCAACAAGGCTTGGAGTTGGAATCCTTGCTCCTAGGGATATGCCACACTTCCTTAATGAAGGCGCAACCATACCCTAGCCTCCTTTTGTATGGAATTTCCATAGTGTAACCTTAGGAAAGCATTGACAACTAGCTGCCATTGGTTATGATTTTTTTTTTAAATGAAGCCTAGAAAACAGACTAAGGTCATGCTTAAAGGTAGCAGTTCTTGTAAAATTTTGAAATACATGTATACCACTCCATTTTCACTAATATTTATATATACTATATATTTATGCTTTAGCAAATGATTTTGTGGAGAAGAAAATGTTAGTACGTAAGTTCAAGAATCGAATTTTAAGTAATTCCATGAATGAATTTTGAATTTATGAGCATCCAAGGGTTCTGAGATTTATGGAAATTAAACCAATTTATCCAACCCTAAACCTAATCTAACCCTAAGGAAATGTACATATGTTTACAGAAGATAATTTTACAATTATTACCAATATCTTTTATGAGAAAAAGTGTGTTTACCTTAAGAAGCATCTCTATAATATCTAAATAGTTTTCAATTTGGAAAAATTGTATTTAAATTCAAATATATATGTGTTAACTAAAGCACTATGATGTGTGTTTCAATGACCCTTGAATTTGCAATTTTTGTGTTTTATCCTTTCAAAATTGACATCATAATTTTTAGTTATTTCATTAAAATGAAAAAATACGACCTAAGTATTTTCTTCTCTCAACTTACAATTGTTGGAGTAATATGCTTTGTTGTGCCATGGTCTAGTATTGTGTAAATTTAGAATGCATTCTTCTTTTGATTCTTTCTTTTACATGATTGCAACATCTTCCTTTATCTCTTTATTTTGGGTAAACAACATATCTTCATTATTCCTGCCATTTTGCATAATACCTATTAGCAATAGATCGCTAATCAGACCTCTTTAACCTTTTTTATTGGTAATTTGGTAAATGGATATCATCAAGCAAAAAAAAAGAAATATTTGTATTCAAATAGTAACAAATAATTATTCAAATATAAATCTTCTTTATTTAAATTATTTTTTGTATGTTCTCCTAATGCTCAAAATTTTTAGAATTCAGGGCATTTGAGAGATGCTTTCCTAATCATGGACTCATCAACATTTTCTAATCCCTCATTTCCTACATCTAACATGTAAGCAGAACTAACTACATCTATTATTTTCACATTAGGCTCATTGGATAGAAGAGAAGAAATCTCCTTTAACTTTAAAATTTCATTCTCTGACCCCTTTTTCATAATTGTTGCATCGGGAAGCAATAAGGAATGTATTGTTCTTTTTGAAACCTTGTGATATGATGGACATTGATAATTTTTAGGCATCAAGAAAGCTTAAGTCTATGTCACAACAATCAAACAATTAATTACTAATCTCAACAATATTTGTCATCATCCTTTCTAATTTTCTGACTTTGTTTTCCTCAAGCACAACTTTCAATTTATTTTTAAAGTCATCTTCACATTTAAATACTTCAGTTAGGGAAATTAAATTTCTTATGGCTAGATCCATCCTAACCAAAAAAATTATACAGTTGATTTCATCATGATCTATAGTTTTATGAATTTCGCATTTATTTTGTCATCTAAATTTAAGAATTTTTTTAGGAAAAATCCTTCTATTCAAAATCTTTTGAATAAATGCAACATTCATATAAAAAAAATATATCTATTTTGTGGCTTAATGTGTACTAAAGTCCTCATGATCATCTAAGATTCAAAATTCCTGGTACCTTTTCTTTTCTTTTCTTTTTTAATTTTTAAATTTGATCCATTTTCTCTAAGTAAATATTTGAAAATCATATTTCAGCTTCAACCTATAGTAAGCATTTTTGCATTTCTTCATATGACAACCTTTCAATGAGGCCACCAAGTGGGCCCTCCTTCTAGCACCACTTTTTTTGATGAGGGTGTTACACACACAATGACATGCAAATAGATTTTATTATATAAACAACATAACCTATCTATCTTAAAAGATTCACTAGATTTAGTTAAGAATTATCTATGCTAAGGCTCAAGAATATGAGTCTTAACTCACTAGGTTTGCTCAAGGTTTGTTGTTTAGTTGTTGTTTTCACATGGGAGCCTATTAGTACTTTAGAGTATTCACCTATTACCATCAAGTGATATTATTAATTCTAACAAATCATGCATCCATCAGTTTCTATAATGCTTTATACTAACTTTATCCAAAATAAAATACCAAAGATTCAGGGTAGAGAGAAAAGATATCTAAGAAATCTAAATTACTTTAGATATTTCCCATGCACATATTGAAAGATAAGTAAACTAAAGCATAAACTATTTTTCTTTCACCAAACTACTTCACAACTACATAAAAAATAGTTCAGGAATTTAGAGAATTGAATTGTTCACCAATGAGATAGCTTCAAAATGCACCCAAAGATGTCGCAACAAATTGGTTATTTCACTAGGAATGAATGATTTATAGTTATTGAAAATTTATTATTAGGAATGACCTTGATTGCTTTGGTCTTACAAACCTCTATAGTATGTACAATTCTTTACTGAAATAAATAGAAAACATGAAGTGGAAGATAAATTGGTGATATTCCAACTTAAATTCTACCATCTTCAACAATTTTTGATCCCTTAAAACTAGAAATCCTACTACCTTTTATAGAACAAGATAGAGGTTAATTACAAAATTGACACATGGAAAGAAGAAAAAAATTGAATCATCACATGGCATGTGACATGAAAATATAGTTTGCATATGTTGTAAATAGATAATTTTAGAAGAATTGATCATTTATGTCTCATTGACTTGGTCCTTGTTGATGATTCCTCAACTCTTCAAAACTCTAGATATCATTCATATAACTTTTATGATTCTAGAAAAGTATCAGAGGCTAGACCTTGGATTCATCTTCTCCACCCACATTTTTCCAATTCTACTCTTTTTTAATTATTTATCCTTCATCTCTCTTGCCTCTAAAACTCAAATTTGATTTGCTTCTAGCAAACCTCAAAATTCTTGCAGCTTTATGTAAGTGTTCATGTATTAATTAGGGAAAATACCCTCTATCGGATTTATATTTGGACCTTTTCCCTCCATACACATTTCCTACATCCTTACTTTTCACTACCTTCCAAATCTTCATCATGTACCAACACATCATCATATGAAAGATCATCTCACATTTATTCATAAACGCCAATATACTAATTTCATCATCATGAAACTCTATTCACAACATATGGATGCAAAACATCATTAATAAAACATTTTTCACCCTTAAATCCCCTTTTCCTAGTTAATTTATTCCTCAACAAACCTTAAATTTTCTTAAACACACTTATAGAGCTTTTTTGGAACTGTTATCTTTTACTAAAACTTCAATATTTTTTGTGAGTGTAGGATTCATAAAAAACCTCTGGTATCCTATTCAAGAAGCCTAGAAATCTTTGATTCAAATAATTTTTTTCAATTTAACAAATTTTGGGTGGACACCTTATCACCAAGAATTTCTCGGTGTGCACACTTTTGTTGGAACACAACTATTTATTAAGAGGGAGTGAATCAGTAAAGTCAATTAAAACTAGTACTTTAATACTTTTAATACAAAATAAATGCATATGCATATATCACACACACATAAGCACACATTACACCAGATGTATGTGGAAAACCCAATATGGGAAAAACCATAGTGAGAATGGCTACTAGGATCTACTATCCTAATCCAGCCTCACAATAAAAGCTCACTGGTTAAAAAGTTTAAGGGAAACAACCCTAAGGAGACACCAATCGCCTATTTTAAGAGAACCATTTCTAAGGAAGCACCAACTCCCCAATTAAGCATGAACTCAACTTTTTGATGGCACCAACCAATCAGATTTATGGAGCTACAACTCTAGTTACAAAAGTGATTCTATAGAATCCAATTCAATGTTACAGGTCTAATCTGTAACTGTGCATTTTATTGTTTTACTCTTCTATGTTTTTTGTTCTTTAGAACACTCTTTTTTCTTTGCTACTATAGGAACAATTCCTCTTCTAATAATCTCTTATTAGCAGCTCATTCTCCTCTTTGAATGTGTATCCTAGATGTCCATCTACATTCGATCTAGGTCTTCATTAATGTCTCAGTTCTACTAAACTTTTCTATCTTTACCTTGATCCATATACATAGTCCTTACTAACTTATACACTCTCTCATCATGCACACACACTTCTCAGTAGCATTCACCAAGCAGTTCTATATCCCTCTCTACTCTATCCATAATGATAGGTCTTCTTTTTATATGCCTTGTATCACTACTTGACTTCTTTGTATCAAACCCTAGATTTGATACACATGGTATGTTACTCAATAAATGACCATACTATTTAATTGCACTAAATCTAAGGGTGATCCCACAATACTGGTTTACAATTTTTGGCAAAACTAGACACTGATATAATTTTTTCTAACTAAATCTTCACTTTCGAGCACCTATAGTGGCTAAACCATGAAGAATTTGAAGATGATGCAAACTAGTGATTTGTGACATTTTGTCTATAGATTCTAAATATATTTTTTTCACAAATTTTGGAATCATATTGCACTTCTTTTTCCATCTCCTTCGAAAACTATATTTTTTCAGTAAACAACATTGTTAAGGAGTGACACTCACTGTATAACGCATAATTTTTTTCCATGAAGGATAAAATTATATTTTTTTTGAATTTAGATTTGTAACTACGATATCTAGTGCTTCCAATTGGTTTCATAGTGTTTTATTGAATATTTTTTTCTTAATCAAGTTTTGAAGTCAAACTAATTACACCATTAGGCAAAACGTATAATCGTGGCTTTTTTGCGTGTATCAAATTCAATTTTATTTTTTGTTGGATCAAAGGACTTCAATATCTAGTGCACTAATATTTTTCAATTTTTTGATAATCTGCTTATTTTCCACATGTGTAGAATAGAGAGCTTGTTTTTGGTGAAAAACCTACATTCACAAGAAATAAAAAAAATTAATATAATAATCAAATTAAATTTTAATTAAAATTATACTTTTTGGAAGCTTATAATAAGGACTACATACAAAATATAAATTTTAAATGAATTCATTTGATCCCCAAAAGGTAAATCAAAAGTGGTTTTTATTAGCATTTTGATAGGTGTAAAGGAGACTCTATTATAGGTATGGTTTAAAACTAGCGGGGTTCTATCCAAGGGGGCTTGGTCTAAGGTGGTTTGATCAAACCCTCTTCAATTGGAATCCTTTAAATGGAACTTTTCAAGGCTTAAATCATTATATTTTCTAAAAATATGTGATTTCAGCAAAAATCAGGATCTCCCAGAAAGTGTAAACCGCTATTGTGATAGCACCCCTAATCTTATCACCACTTGAATGTCTTAGATGTTATTCAACCAATATAAATTCATCTTTGAGTTTTCATGGAAAATTGGATTTTGTCTTTTGTGTCGAGCTTCACCACTTGACTGCAACTTCCACTGCCTGTCTGTTGAGAAAATCATATCTTTGAATATTGGTTGTAGATCTCTTTCTTTGCACCATGATCTGATGGTCTTTGTTCAATGTCTCAACCTTAAAATGTAACTGTTAGATCTGATCTTATTTGAATATACATTGTTGATCTATATTGCACATTGTTGTCTTAGCACATTTTAGCTTCGCACTTAAAGAATGATAGATGAAATGCATATGAATTATGCGATTAAATTTCCTTTTGAAACTTATTGTTTAACATATCATAGTTTTATCTTTGTTAGAGAGACCTAGAAATATGATGTTGTGTCAGTCGTCAATCTCTAACTTCTTGTGTTGATCATTGATCTTCTCAAGAAAAGAGTCATGAGCTTGGTCTCACTAGACATGTAGTGAGATTACACAATCCTGCAATCAAAATAAGTGGGCCTACCACAAATATTGTATACGAGCGAAAAACCATTGATCTGTAATCTTTGATTACCATCGTTGATCAATCTAGGCTAAAATATTAAGTACTAAACTTAGGAAATATTAACTGTGTGTATGAAAAATAAGTGCATAAAGGAATTTAAATGAAATATTCAAACACACCAATAAGACATTTAATAAAACATAATATAAAAGGAGTAAAGAAGTGCAAACTCTATTCTACTTCCATTGTCGTCCTATTGTCCTCTATCTTTAGTGTTTTTGTAGATTCCAGCCTTGTGTTCTGAGATTGTATGGCTAGGCTCAACAAACTGTCTTCCTAAAGAATGAGATTTTGATATTATATGCAAGATTAAGCTATGATGATGGTGATAAACTTGAAATTAAAATGATTGAATGAACTAAGTGCATGAATTCTACTTAATTGCCTATTACCAATGCTTGGATTCACACAGGTATTTATAGATTTTTCAAATGATTTTGATTGGCTGATATGATCAATGGTTGTGATAATTCCTGGCAGATCGAATGGTTGAAGAAAGATGAAACTGAAGGAGAGGATAGAAGAACCCTAAAATCAGATTTTTCTATTTTATTATGAAAGAGGAAAAAGAAGGGAAGATAAGAATAAAAGAAAGATTAAAAGCTGATAAATAATTAATTAAAAAAAAATCAATTATTTATTTGTGGAGGACATTCAGCTTTTCTTAATTAAATAAAATATTTAATTAAGCTTTTAAAAGCAGAAGAAAACTTGTGGTGAGAAAAGAGCTTTAATCAGTTTTATTGAAAAAAGCAGAATATCTCATAATTAAATAAAATATTTAATTATGATATGAGAAGATTGCACAATTAGGTTAAAATACCTAATTTTGGATTTAGAAAGAAATCATAAGATATTTTTAATTAAATAAGATCTATTTAATTAAATCACTTTTATGAAATTAATTAAATGAAACATTTAATTAATTAGAAGAAGAATTAAAATAGAAGAAAAGGGAAATATTTAAACTTAATTAAATCAAAAGATTTAATTTAAATTCAAACAGTGATAATTAATTTAAATAAATAGAATGTATTTATTTAATTAATTAAGTGGACATGTGAAAATAATTAAATAAAGTAAATTTATTTAATTAGGAAAGAAGAATAAGATGAATGAACAATATAATTAAATTAATTAAATTTAATCATATGTAGAGGACTTTTAGAAAAATTAATTAAATAATAAATATTTAATTAATTGCCAGGATTATAGACATAACCATTTTTATGCGTATACATTTTGCCCCTCTTTGAAGTGATGTGTGAAACATATTACTTCAAAGAAAATAAAATTTTTTTGCCCCTGATATGTTTATGATTTTTGATGTCGATGATGCCCCCTCGAGAGGATAGGTGGGTTGGACAAACACAGGTATTCTCTCGAAATGAAATGAAATGATAAAGGAGGGATAAGTTGAATGATGCAAGAGAGAATGTGGATGAAGGAGATGAAAGGATGTGCTATGCTGCAATGAAAGTGAGCAACCATGATGTTTGATATAGCACTAGACATTATGCACCAAGGTATAAGGACCAAGGTGACGATGTGTCTCGTGCCCCAGCGTAATACAACCTTGTCTAGATGTATGAGGAAGTAAACTTAGAGCATTAAAGTCCTAATGCACAAAAGGTATTATGTGACCTTAGATGCAAAGGATAATGCAAAAAGATATTCCAACACACACAAGATATGAATATTAGCTAGAATGGTATGGATTTGATACAAATGCAAGATAAAATGATAACACACACAAGCAAGCAAGCAAGCATGCACAAATGATACAAAAACAACAAGACATTGCCCCCGTCAAGCCGTAAACTGTTGATTGATTGATTGATTGATGATGATGATAGTGTTGTCATTGTGGGGAGCGGCATGTCCCTAGAGCAACACAAGGATGATGATAATTGATTGATTGGTTGGTTGATTTGGTTTATGACAAGATTAGGATCAAGACCAAAGGATGTGATTAGATAATTTGACAAGATTGATCGACTTGATTAGTATGGATTAAGGATTGACTTGCATTTGGATTATTGCTCGGAATGATTGAAGATGATTTGATTGATTTGAAGAAACTGTTTGTAATGATATGATGATTGATTGGATGATAGGATGTGATGAATTGAATAGAAGAAATGATGTGTTTGGGATGATTTTATTGCTTGGATTTTTTGTTATAAAATGAATGATAAAATGAGAATGAATGATGAAATGATAAATGAACCATGAATGGATGCAATGAATCAAATGTCCAAATGTCCTCCACAAAGACTCAAAACTATAGGACAACCGTTAATGTGTTCATTCAGCCTTGCAAAATACTAATGTGAATCCAATATGCAGATATATGCAATGATCTAATGAATATGCAACTATATGAAACTAACCAGTTTGTTGAGCCAGTTATAAGCCTTCTTGAATCATCATAGAATGTTTTGAAATGTTGGAAGTATGTACAAGCATCAGAGGGGAAATTAGCGCCAATGATGACCAGAGTACAACTTTCATGAATTTTGATATAGCAAGCGAACACAAGCATCGAGGTATAATTGAACCGAGATGACCTGAGCATTTCTTGCATAAACAGACAAAGATTAACCACCATTCTGATGCAAATGTGGAACTGTCATCGATGATGTTTGCTTTGAGTGTCATGTCCTGTGACATATTTGCATCAGATTGGACTGTTAACCTTAAGACAGCAGACAAAGAAAAATCATTCTCGTTCCTTGCAACTCTAGTGCAATACATCATTGAGTATGCTCCCGAGTAATGATATCAAAAATTAAGCAACTTGTGATCAAACATATAATACTGTTATTTCATGCATTATTCAGATTTCTGGATCATCCAATAGACAAGGATATGACATCTCGCTGAAAAGTGTTTTATGATCGGACAAAGTGGTTGCATGAGTTTGTTGTTTGTTTGCATGTTCGGATTTCTATGTCATGGTCTAGCTGTTTTGGTATGCTCTGAAAGTTAAGTGCCCCCAGCTGAGTTTTTGCCCCGTTTATTGACACAACTTGAGGAAAGGAATATGTACAGACGATCAAGCCATGGTAAGACGTTTTAACCCTCTAGGCAAATGGTGGCAGGATGATGCGATTAATGACCTTAAGATGCGGAAAAAGATGCGGAAAAAGGGGAGCTTTGAAAAGATAAAGTGCAAAACAGGAACTAATAAATGGAGAGGTACAGATAGCGTCTGTTTGCCAGATTTTCACTATCCGTATTTATTGCATTTTTCTGATTTCTTTTTGATTTTTTTGTATTTTCTGTCAATAGACTGCCTGTTTGCCAGGTTTTCACCCTATGACATTCTTTTTGATTTTTTTTTTTTTTTATTTTCTTCAGGACTTTTTCTGCTGTTTTTGGATTTCTTCAGGACTTTTTCTGCTGTTTTTGGATTTTTTCAGGACTTTTTCTGCTGTTTTTGGATTTCTTCAGGACTTTTTCTATGTTTTTGGATTTCTTTAGGACTTTTTCTGCTGTTTTTGGATTTCTTCAGGACTTTTTCTGCTGTTTTTGGATTTCTTCAGGACTTTTTCTGGCTTAAACATAGTACTTCTTAAGATGTATGCTGTTGATGGGTTCATCGAACAGGTCTCCTTCTGGCGTTGATAACTTGTATGCTCCCGAGCCGTAGACTGCAATAACCACATAAGGGCCTAGCCAATTTGGTTCAAATTTTCCTTTCTTTTCTCGGTCTTGTTGATTTCGTGGGTTCTCTTTCAGGACTAAATCCCCCACCTGGAAAGTACGTGGTTTTACCTTGTGATTATAGCTGCGAGACATCATCTGCTGGTATGCCTTCAAATGGTCAGCTGCTCTCTGTCTCTTTTCATCTAGAAGTTCTAACTCTTGTAGTCGGGAAACTCTGTATTCCTCATCTGTTATGAGACCTTTCAGTGATACTCTTAAAGAAGGTATTTCTACCTCTAAAGGCAATATGGCTTCTGCTCCATAGACGAGGGCAAAAGGCGTTGCTCCTGTCGGTGTTCGGACACTAGTTCTGTAAGCCCACAAGGCGGGATTGAGTTGAACATGCCAATCCTTCCCTGAGTCATTGACAGTTTTCTTCAAGATCTTTAGGATAGTCTTGTTTGAGGCCTCTGCTTGGCCATTCCCTTGAGGATAGTAAGGCGTGGAATATCTGTGCTGAATATGGAATCTTTCACAAAGTTCATCAACATCCTGATTTTTGAACGGTCGACCATTATCTGTAATAATGGCATTAGGAATACCATATCGACAAATAATGTAGTTGAGTATGAAGGATGAGATTTGTTTTCCAGTGACTTTAGAGAGAGGTACTGCCTCAATCCACTTAGTGAAATATTTTGTCGCTGTGATAATGAACTTATGCCCATTTGAAGAAGCAGGATGAATTTTTCCCACTAGATCTAACCCCCATTGAGAGAATGGCCAGGTGGGTGTAAATGAATGAAGTTCTTGCACAAGAGCATGAATAAGATTCCCATGAATCTGACATTTTGAGCATGTTTTAACAAAAATGAATGATTCCCTTTCCATTGTAGGCCAGTAGTAGCCCATTCTAATCAATTTCTTGGATAAGGTTAGTCCACTCGAATGAGTACCACAAATGCCCCTATGAACTTCTTGTAAAGCTTTGTCAGATTCATCACGTTCAAGACATCGAAGTAAAGTACCATCAAGACCACAGCAATAAAGGGTATCAGCGATGAGGGTATATCGAGAGGATTGTCGGATAAAGTTACGCTTTTGGTTGCAGGATAAGTCAGGTGGTAAAGTGTCATCTTTTAGGTAGGTATAAATTTTACCATACCAGAGTGAATCGGATCCTACTAGGTGGCAGATAATTTGGCTTTCGGGTGTGTCATAGGCGGGTGTCAATAATTGTTCCACTAGAAATTCATAGTGAGTCTGTTTTTCTGGGAGTTGTATCAATGAGGCGATCGTGGCCATAGCGTCAGCCGCTTTATTGTCAATCCTTGGAATTTGTGTGAACTAAATGTTCACAAATTACTTTTTGAAGTCATCAATCATCTTCTTGTATGGCAACAACTTGTCATCTTTAGTCTGATAGTCATTATTGATTTGATTAATGACTAACTGTGAGTCTCCATAAATGTGTAGCTCTGTAATCCTCCATTCCAATGCTGTCTTTAATCCAGTGATTAGTGCTTCATATTTGGCTATGTTATTGGTGCATGGAAACATTAGCCTATATGACCGAGGAATGGTATGTCCTTGAGGGGTGACAAAGAGAATGCCTGCCCCCGATCCATGTTGAGTAAAAGAACCATCAAAGTATAAGGACCATAATTGCTTAGAGTCTGCCGCGAAAACATCAGCATCTAGAAATTCAATGTGTAAGGGGTGCTCTGTTTGTAGAGGAGCGTCTGCTAGTTGATCCTCAATAACTTGTCCTTTGATTGCTTTGCGATCAACATAGTGGATGTCAAACTCGCTCAAAATCATGACCCATTTTGCTAACCTTCCTATTAGTGATGCTTTACTTAGTAGGTATTTGAGTGGATCAATTTTTGAAACAAGATTAATTGTATGAGTTAGCATGTAATGTCAAAATTTATGTGAAGCAAAGACGACTGCTAAACAAGCCTTCTCAATGAAAGTGTAATTAAGCTCATGACTTGTCAATGTTCTGCTAATATAATAGATGGCACATTCCTTCCCTTCATGGTCTTCTTGTGCTAATAATGCTCCCAAAGATGTCTCGGTCGCAGCAATATATAGGATCAATGGTTTGTCTGGATTGGGTGGAACGAGAACTGGTGGGTTTATCAGGTACTGCTTGATTTGTTGAAATGCCATTTCACATTTGTCATCCCATCTAAAAGGAACATTTTTATGTAGGAGATGTGTGAATGGTAGACTTTTGTCGGCCAATTGTGCAATGAATCTTCTGATGGACTGTAGCCGCCCTTGTAATGACCTCAATTGACTGATGTTCTTTGGAGGAGGCATCTGCATGATTGCCTGAATTTTTGCAGGATCTACTTCAATTCCTTTTTCTGAAACAATATATCCTAGCAACTTTCCGGATGTGACCCCAAAAACACATTTCTTAGGATTTAGGCGAACTTTGAATTTCTCCAATCTGGTGAATATTTTAGACAGTATTTCCAAGTGTCCTTCTCTGGTGTGTGATTTTGCCAATATGTCATCTACATAATCCTCCATGAATGTGTGCATCATGTCATGAAAGATCGTAGTCATAGCTCTTTGATAAGTAGCTCCAGCATTCTTTAAGCCGAAAGGCATAACATTCCAACAATATGTTCCCCACGGGCAAGTGAAAGCTGTTTTCTCTTGGTCTTCTGGTGCAATTTTGATTTGGTTGTAACCAGAGAAACCATCCATTAATGAGTACATGGCATGGCCTGCTGTCAAGTCAACTATAGTGTCGATGCTAGGGAGCGGGAAGTCATCCTTTGGGCACGCTTTGTTAAGATCTCTGAAATCAGTGCATACTCTTACACGTTTGTCTGGTTTTGCTACTGGTACAATGTTGGAGATCCATTCTGCATAGGCAATTGGTCTTATAAAACCTGCGTCTAGGAGCTTCTTGAGTTCTTCTTTAACCAGTAGTGCTACATGAGGATTCATCTTTCTGAGCTTTTGTTTTACTGGTTTAACTCCTGGTTTGATAGATAAGTGATGCATAATGAGATCAGGATCAAGGCCCGGCATGTCTGCATATGACCAAGCAAAATTAACTTGATTTTCTTTGAGAAAGTTCATGAATTCTGGGATTTCTTTATCTGTCATTGATTCAGCTAGCTGTAAAATCCTTGGATTATCTGTAGTTGCAATATTGATTTCCTTAGTAGGTTCGATCAAGATGGGCGATCGCTCATGATAGTGCTCTGGGAGAGTGTCAAGAGTCCCATCAGCTGGTGCCTCAAAAAGGTTTTCACCATCTGATACGCTCTTTATTTTATCTTTTCCTTGATCTAGTACTGCCATATTCTGGTTTTCACCACTAGATCATTTTTCTTTATTTTCATTTTTGCAGCTAGGAGACTTGACACTCTCCTGATTAAAAACTTCATACCGAAAATCGCTAGTGGAACAATTATCGACACTTTCGGCGGAAAGGAAGTTTATGATAGCTTCGTCATTGGGAAAAATAGGTATATCAAGAGGTTCTGTCAGATCCCAGTCAATGAGATCAGGGTGAATTAAAGGTAACATGTCATTTGGTTTTGTGAAATCGGTGATAGTTAGGGTCAAGACAGAGTTATCTGTAGGATCCGAGTTATGAGATAAGTCAATGATGGTACTATTCTCCTAATAGTCTTGTTCGTTAAAATCTGACTCAGTATCACTAGACTCATAGTTGCGTTGCGGTTCAGATTCTTGTGGTTGGGATCCTGAACCTTCCCCTTTGATTAAAATGGGTGTGTACTTGTGTATGACATCTACCTCTTTGTCCCTCCAAACTTCATCATTGTGGATGGTATCCCATTCATATTCAGCAGAATCAGTATCAGAATTATTTTCTATGCAATTCAGGATTGATGCCAAACATATCTTTTTCTTGTCAGAACCTTCTTGTAGTGTAAAAACATTACCTTGTGACTATTTAGATTGGGTAGCATCATAGCCTATTCCAGTTTTATCATATGCCGCGAGCCCTGGGAGATGGATAGGCTCAACTATGCCTTCTTTTCTTTTTCCAAGAGGACCATTGTCATATCCCTTCTTTTGCATGATGGAACATCCTTTCCCATATTGAGCTGTTGGTAAGGTAACATTTAGAACTATTTCTTCTTCATCCTTATAAAGCCAATCTAGAATCGCTGCATCCTCATAATCTCCCATGGGAAACTTTTCTTTGACAAATTGTCCATTGAACTTGGTAGTGGGCACTGTTTGTATTTGTGCTGATGTTGATGCTGCTGATATCTATTGTTGTGTAATAGAAGGCTTTCCATGTGATTTAGGAGATGTAGGTAGATTAACAAGACAAAGGGAATATTCCCCAACTCCACTTTCCCTGAACTGTAGTTTCTTGTCAAAGCTTTTGGCTAATTGATTGATTTGTGTCTCATGCTTAGGAGAAGTATTAGCAAGTGCTTCTCGATTATTTGGAACCAAAGTATCCTGATGAGTTTTGACATTGGCACAAGTTTGGGTGTTTGAATTATCAGCTGGTATAGTGATTTCCTGTCCATCATATGGAAACTTAAGACATTGATGGTAAGTGGACGGAACAGCTTGCATTTCATGGATCCAAGGATGACCCAACAAGATGTTGTATGCAAGATCTCGATCTAAAACTTGACAAAAGGTATTTTTGATAGCGGGTCCCACTCTGATTGGTAGCATGATTAGACCTTTAGACGTTCTCTCCTCATCATCATAGGCCTTTATAGTAATCTTCCTTCTAGGGTCAATGGAGTCTTCCGCAAACCCTAATGCTTGAACGACCTTCAAGGTACATATATTTAGACCAGCCCCTCCATCTATTAGAACACGTTTAACACGGAACTTATGGATCATGACCTCTAAGTATAATGATGAATTGTGGGGATGAGTCATGGAAACATCGTCTTTGTCTGAAAATGAAAGGCATGTGGGTGAGGACAAATGTCCTACCATGGCTTGAAATCTGTCCACATCCAAATCTGTGGATACAGTTGTGTCAAAAAGGGCTTTGTCTAAAATTTCCTTGTGTGCGGGGGAAATTTTTAGGAGTTCTAAAATGGAGATTTGAGCAGGAGTTTTTCGAAGTTGGTTGACTAAGTCATATTGATGTTGAGGGAAAGTCTCAGTGGATTTTGAAGAGGTACCCTTTAAGATAACTTTAGCTTGGGCTCTCGTTGTGACATTCACTTGTCCATTATCTACTTTTTCCTTGATTTTTATAACGTTGACTTGCTCATTATCTGTATAGAGGTGACGAATTACATTGTCATCAATTTGATTCACATTTTTATCAGAAGACTCTCCCTTTTGATAATTTGGTAGAGGGTTGCGAAATGCTTGGTGATCTTCATTGGATTTCTGTTGTCCTTCTACTGTGATAATGCCCTTGTCAATGAGATCTTGAATAGCATGTTTCAAAGCTTGGCATTGGTTTGTACGATGACCTCTGCACCTATGATAGTCACAAAAATAAGCCTCATTCCATGATGGAGGTTTTATACTAGGTTCATAATTGCGTTGCGGTGGTAACGTAAGGACATTTTTTTCCATAACCTCTTTGAAAGCTGATTCCAAGGATTGTCCTAGTGGTGTGAAGGTTCTTCTATTGGAGAAGAATGGAAAACGTTGTGAGTTTGTATTTGAGGTATTCCCTAGAGTGTTGTTGTTGTTGTTTCCCCGGTAGTTTTGGTTGTTGGTCGCCCCCTGATTGTTGTTCGTTGGAGGAGGATGATTGTTTCCTAGATTCGCGACTGAATTGACATTGTTATTACGAGTAGTGTTTGGGGTGCTCAGAACAAATGGCCTAGTCGTAATATGATTTGCATCTACAACACCATCGTTTACAATGTTCTTGTTGCGGGTCCAAAATTTTGACTTGTCTTGATTGTTGTAATGGTTAGATGAGCTAGGGTTGTCCCTATCAAGTTTTATTGTCCCTCTTTTGACCAAAGCACTTTCGATGGTGATGGCATCCTCAATCAATTTCTCAAAGGAAGGTGGACAGTGTAGATTTAAACGATAGCTCATTTCTGAGTTGAGGCTATTGATGAAAGTAACCATTTTCTCCTTTTCAGGGACATGACGGGGGTACCTAGCGAACATTCTCCTCCATCTTTGAAGAAAGGTAGTGAAAGATTCCCCAGGTTTTTGCGTAACTTTGCAAAGATCAATCATGGTGATCTGGTGTTGAATGTTGTAGGAGTATTGTGTTATGAACAAATTTATCAATTCCTCAAATGTTCGAATAGGAGGTGTAATCTTAGATAACCATTCCATAGAGTTGACTCCAAGGCTTCAAGGAAATAATCACAATAAATATGTATCTTCGTGGGAAAATTCCAATGTCATGTTTTGAAAGTCTCTAACATGGTCAACTGGGTCTGATTTTCCATTATAACGATCAAATTTGGGGATTTCACAGTGTTTAGGAAATGGAATCATGTTGAGACTTCTATCAAAAGGATAAGGACATATGTCATCCAAAGTGTATTTCTTGGTTGCGGTTCCTCCTCGTAACTCTTTGAGTTCTCCTGCATTTCTCTAAACTCTTTTTTGAAGGAGGCGAATTCAGATAGGGATGGCTCTTCCTCTGTGGCTTTTAATTTCTCAGTATCAAAGTCTTTAGGCAATTTGGCTCCTTGATCTGCTAAGAAAAGAAAATACTTCTCTTTGTCACGTTGTATAATCTGTTCAAGGATTTTAAGAAACTTGGGATTCTGTTCCGCCTCTTTAAGTTCTTCCTCTTGCTCATTATCACTGTCTACGGGAGTTTTGTTCCTGTTTGTGTTTTTAAGCAACAAATCTTCCCCTCTATCAGCCATATTGTTGTCACTAAAAAGGGGATTGCGACTCACACTAAAAAGAGGACTATCACGTTCACCTTCTTCTTGAATGTTGTGTGTGGAAGTTTCTTGTTGAGATGTATCTCCTAGCTTGTTGTGTTGAGATCTTGTAAAAACAGGCATATGGAAGAAATCCTCGGATATGATCAAAGGTTATTGAAGGATTTGATTATGATGCGTTGAATATTCAATTGAAGGTTGTGGTATATTCTCAAACTCAAGAGGTTGATTAAGATTGTGATGTTGAGACAATGCTAGTCTTTGATAATAAGCTTGGGTAGCCAAAGGTTCTACAGCATAATCGTCGGTGAATCCCTTAATGTAGTCTTGGTATCTATGGAGAAATGTGCGATAATGGAGCAAGACGTCTCGGCTCTTATACAGAAATTCCCTGCGATCTAAAGTCTTTTTGTAACTTAAATTTGTTTTGGGCTTCTTGATCCTATTGAAAACTGATTTCTTGGTGAACTTGGTTGATTTCCACTTTCTCAACATGGGATTAAAATCTCAAAGATTCGGGTCTATGACAGGAATCTAAAAGCGCTATTCTGTTTCCTAAATGCACTACAGAAAATGGTAAATGCGCTGGAGAAAGAGTCAAATGCGCTGCAGAATAGCTCAGATGCATAGAAACAGAGCACAGATGCGCAGTAGAATACCCTAAATGCGCCGAAACAGAACACAGATGCGCTAGAACAGATTTGAAATGTGCTACAGTTTTCCCTAGATGCGCTAAAATAGTTTGTCTAAGGACAGTTTTGACCAGTTTTCAACTGAAATTTGTCATGTTTGTTCTTGGATGATCCTTTATCTGAATTAATGTTTTGAAAGCACAGCAAACAGTCTGATTAAAGTTGATTTGTAGCCAAACACAAAATAAGACAAGCACAACCTAGGTTAGGCTAGGACAATATCCGCTAGACTCCACGTGGGTTTCCCCAACCACATATCAGTAGCGTGTGAATCCAGAAGCTTGGTTGCATGGGCTCCCCCTTACAATGCACTCTCTTCTCAGGCCAACCAAGCTTCCAACCCCCATGAAACTCCCATGGCGAGCTGATCACCTCTACTATTGACTGTGAAAGTGTGGAAGGCTTCACACCGACCGGTGCTGGACTAGCAGATAGAAGGTTTTTTGCTTTCTAAATAATGGTTTTTAGTTTGGGACCCCCATTCGAGTGGCCATACATGGGGCAAGAGATTAATCACCATTAAGGTGGCACTCCAGCCTGAAGAGGTTAAGCTCAACAGGGTTTAAGGGAGTACAACTCCGTCCGTATGACACATCCGCACAAGCAACCTTAGGTTTTCCCTTAAGATTTACATTTATATACCGGTCGGGGGTAGCTTGGCCTTAGCTCCGTTGCCGGTTTGAGTCGTCCCTTAAGGTGAGTACTTTTTCCCTTAAGGCAGGCCCAATTTCTAGAGTCAATAACTATTTCTCTTGCACCCAGGATCGCACAAGTGCGCAAGGGGAGAGGATACTTCAATTATTGAGTCAGGGTTACACAGGGAAAAGTGGGTCTGGTTTTCTGATCACCTAGTTTGCACAGGGTGAGAGCATAATCACCTACCACTTTCAAGCACAGTCAATAAGAGTAAACAAGTTCATTTTATGTGCACCAAAATCAAAAGTGATTTACTCTAAGTGAAGATTTTTCTTCACAACAGACATGGGGTTCATTTTAACTGCATGATAAAGGTGTGGTGGCTACCCTAGATTGATTCATTTTAAACCAAACAAAAAGAAATGAAAGAAATTCTGTCTGCGGAAGGCGTTAGACTCAAAATTTCGGTTACAATTCGGATGTGAAGCTCTGTCCCCCGGATGCGCAGAAATAGGGACCAGATGCGCAACTCTGTGGCCTAAATGCGCTAAAACAGAATATAAATGTGCCGCTCTGTTACTTAGATGCGCGAAAACAGAACCTAGATGCGCTATTCTAAATGCAAATTTTTTTAGATTTTCTGAAACATATAAAGATGCGCTAACCTATTTCCTATATGCACTAACTAAATGCCTATATGCGCTATAGAAAGTGATGGATGCGCTATTCTATTTCCTGGATGCGCCGCAGAAATTCCTGGATGTGCCGAAACAGTCTTCAAATGCGCCGAAATACCTGCAAAAATAAAATTTCCCGAATCTTCCCGATACGCTGCCGAATGCCAGAAAACCTGTGAGCCAACCTGCAAGAAAAACCTGCAAGAAAGAAGTCTAAAATAGGGGCATAGGCCCCACGGTGGGCGTCATTTAATGTGTGTATGAAAAATAAGTGCATAAAGGAATTTAAATGAAATATTCAAACACACCAATAAGACATTTAATAAAACATAATATAAAAGGAGTAAAGAAGTGCAAACTCTATTCTGCTTCCATTGTCGTCCTATTGTCCTCTATCTTTAGTGTTTTTGTAGATTCCAGCCTTGTGTTCTCAGATTGTATGGCTAGGCTCAACAAACTGTCTTCCTAAAGAACGATATTTTGATATGATATGCAAGATTAAGCTATGATGATGGTGATAAACTTGAAATTAAAATGATTGAATGAACTAAGTGCATGAATTCTACTTAATTACCTATTACCAATGCTTGGATTCACACAGGTATTTATAGATTTTTCAAATGATTTTGATTGGCTGATATGATCAATGGTTGTGATAATTCCTGGCAGATCGAATGGTTGAAGAAAGATGAAACTGAAGGAGAGGATAGAAGAACCCTAAAATCAGATTTTTCTATTTTATTATGAAAGAGGAAAAAGAAGGGAAGATAAGAATAAAAGAAAGATTAAAAGCTGATAAATAATTAATTAAAAAAATCAATTATTTATTTGTGGAGGACATTCAGCTTTTCTTAATTAAATAAAATATTTAATTAAGCTTTTAAAAGCAGAAGAAAACTTGTGGTGAGAAAAGAGCTTTAATCAGTTTTATTGAAAAAAAGCAGAATATCTCATAATTAAATAAAATATTTAATTATGATATGAGAAGATTGCACAATTAGGTTAAAATACCTAATTTTGGATTTAGAAAGAAATCATAAGATATTTTTAATTAAATAAGATCTATTTAATTAAATCACTTTTATGAAATTAATTAAATGAAACATTTAATTAATTAGAAGAAGAATTAAAATAGAAGAAAGGGGAAATATTTAAACTTAATTAAATCAAAAGATTTAATTTAAATTCAAACAGTGATAATTAATTTAAATAAATAGAATGTATTTATTTAATTAATTAAGTGGACATGTGAAAATAATTAAATAAAGTAAATTTATTTAATTAGGAAAGAAGAATAAGATGAATGAACAATATAATTAAATTAATTAAATTTAATCATATGTAGAGGACTTTTAGAAAAATTAATTAAATAATAAATATTTAATTAATTGCCAGGATTATAGACAACCATTTTTATGCGTATACATTAACATCTTCGATGCTCCACCAAGCTGGTAACACTAGGATGAGGGATTGATTATAAGATTACTTTGAAGGCTTAAGTCATAACTTAAGTGACTGGTAACCACCTATCAGTAGTCAATAGATAAATAGAAAACTAAAGCATTGTGACTAATAACCCTTTAGGGTTTATTTGCAAAACCATAACCATACCAGAGAGCAAAAATAATTCTTTTTTGAGCTCATCATTTATCATTTGAACTTGTGTATCATACTCTTGGAATGTGATCGAAAAACCCATAATAGATATGCTATCTATTTTCTTTGCAAACCTTCAGAAACAACCTCTATATAAGTATGACAACTTTTCATAACAATATTGATTTTTTTTATGTAGCTTTGCAACTTTGGAAAAACATACTCTTCTCTCCATCAGACTTCACAATTATACATGTGATTGATCCTCTCAATCATCAATGACATCCTTAGATATCACTAATAACTATGAATTCCTTATGTTACCCTTTTGACATCAATGACAATCATATTTCCAATCTCCTTACATCTCTTGTCTTGACATCTCCTATTGCCAACAATCTACCCCTTTTTCATTGATGGAAAAATAAATTCTCTTATCATCTTTGATCATTTTGGCACTTTGATATCTCTTCTATTGGGTACCATTAGCTTCTAATAAGCTTTCTCTTTTAGGAAATGGAAAAAAAATGGTATGATACCAATTATGCCTAATACCACTTGTGGAGCAAGATTGTTCTAATACCAATTTTTTATCATTTCACTCATCATTTCTTCATAAAGCATTTGCATCGTTCTCTCCTCTTTTATAACCTTTCTCCATCTTTTCTAATTCTCTCCATAAAGTTATCTAGAAAAATTTTACATAGAGCATTTTGACAAATCATCTCCCCTTTGACATCAATGGCAATTGGACGCATTTTTGACATCATGCTTCTACTAATACAAATTGTAAGATACCAATTTTTGTCACTAAAGTTCCTCCTTTGACATACATTCCAAGAAAATGAATGTTTTCAAGAATCTGCAACCATCAAGTCATTAGAAATTTTTAAAACTTCTTCATACCTGACTTGACTTTCTCTCTTCTTTCAAGGATGAATAGAAACTTCTATGATTCTCCCATTGGACTCATGTCGTATCACTAGTATCTAGTGATATGATGTAGGAGAAAATACTCCTAGTTTTTGTCTCAAATACTCAAATTTATCTTTGGAAAGAGGCTTGGTAAATATGTCTACAACTTGATCCTGAGTTGGTACATATTCCATTGTGACCTCTTTATTTGCAACATTTTCTCTTAAAAAGTGATACTTTATTGATAAGTGCTTAGTCCTAGAATGCATCACTAGATTCTTTGATATGTCAATAGCACTTGAATTCCCATAAAGAATAGATATAGGTGTTTTATGCTCTACATTAATATCTTGAAGTGTTTGCTTCATTCATAATACTTGAGTGTAACATGCTACTGTTGCAACATATTTTTCTTCAACTATAGAAAGAGTAACTGACTCTTGTTTTTTACTCAACCATGAAACAAGTTTGTTTCCAAGGAAAATACACCACCACTCATTCTTCTTCTATCATCCACACTTCCTACCCAGTCAACATCTATATATGTTGTGAAAATGAAGTTTTCACTTTTAGGATACCATAGGCCATAGTCAATTGTACTTTTGACATATCTAAGTATTCTTTTTACTACATTAACATGTGAATGTTTAGGAACATCTTGAAATATTACAACCATGCATAATGCTTGCATGATATCAAGTCTTGATGTAGTTAGGTATAGAAAGCTACCAATCATTGATCTATACATAGTATGATTTGTATCAAGAAATTCATTTGTTTTGCTCAACTTACATCAAGTTATCAGAGGGGTAATTATTGTTTTGTTATCTTCCATTCTAAAAATTTTAAGCATCTCTTTAGCATACTTGGTTTGAGATATAAATATCCCTTCATCAGTTTTTTCTATTTGTAAACCAAGGAAGAATGAAAGTTCTCCAAGCATGGGCATCTCAAATTCATTTTGCATTTGAGTAGTAAACTCCTTGCACATATTCTTGTTTTTGCCACAAAAATGATCTCATCCACATATACAACAATAATTAAAATATGCTCACCTTCTCATTTGAAATATATATTATTGTTTGCACATCCTTTATTGAATTCGTGCAGTTGCAAGTACTAGTATAGTCTTGAATACCAAGCTCTAGGTGCATATTTTAGACCATATGGTGTCTTCTTCAGTCTAAAAACATAATATTATTCTTCTAACAATTGAAAACCTTCAAGTTTTTCCATGTAGACTTCCTCTTCTAGGTTTCCATTCAAGATAGTAGACTTGACATCCATTTGGTAGACTTTCAATTGTTTATAAACATAAAATGCTAGAAATATTCTTATGGCTTCTAATCTAGCATCTGGAGAAAATGTTTCTTCAAAATCTATACCTTCCACTCGTGCATATCCTATGCACACCAATCTAGAATTATTCCTTATAATAGCTCCATCCTCATTAAGCTTGTTTCTAAAGACCCACTTTCTACCAATTACATTCTTATTTAAAGGTCTTGAAACTAATTCCCAAGCTTTGTTCTTTCCAATTTGGGTTAGTTCTTCTTCCATGGCTTTTAGCCAATTTTCATCTTTGCTTTCTTCATCATAGCTCTTAGTCTCAATTTGAGATATTAGAGCAAAATTGACTTTCTCTTTATGCTTTGCAAACCTTCTCCTCGTCTAAAATCCATCATCTTTATTTCCAATAATATGTTCTATAGGATGATCCTTTTGAACATATATTGCAAGTTCCTTTTCATTTATTTCATCATGCTCTTCATCAGCTATTTCTTCTTAAATTTCTAATTCTTCTTCATATATATCTCTTTCAGGTTTAACACATTTCAAGTCTTCATCAACCTTGACATTGATACTCTTTACATTTTTTTGTAGTCTCTTTTTGTAGCATTTATAGGCTTTGCTTTGAGTGGAATATCCAAGAAATATTCCTTCATCACATCTTGAGTCAAAGCTTCCTAAGTTGTCTTCTTCTCTTATGATGTAGCATTTGCTTCAAAACACTTTGAAGTATTTAACAAACGTAGGTCTGCCATACCATAGTTCATAGGGAGTATTTTCAGCGTTTACCCTTAGTTAACTCTATTCAAAGTATATAATGTTGTATGTACTGGTTCTCTCCAGTACACATCAGGTAACTTGGCCTTATTTAGCATTGTTTTGGCCATTTCTTGATTGTTTTTTTCTTTCTTTCAACAACCCCATTTTTTTGTGGAGTCCTTGCTGCAAAATATTGCCTTTTGATCTCATGTCTCACAATATTCTATGAACTAATTTGAGGTGAATTCTCCACCTTTATTAGATCTTAAGCATTTTATTTTTCATCTAATTTATTTCTCAACCATGGACCTAAATATTTTGAATCTTTCAAATGCTTGTTCCTTATCCTTTAAAAAGGTTACCCATGTCATTCTTGAGTAATCATCTATTAAAAAATGAAGTATCTTTCTCCTTTCAATCATCTTGTCTTTGTGGGACCACAAAAATCAATACGTACTAATGTTGTAAGGGGGGAAATACATAAATAGGAAACAAGAAATTAATTAAACTAACTCAATTCAAAACAAGATTAGATTCCAACCATACTAATGAAATGAACTTCTAAAATAATGAAATCAACAAGCAATGTAATCCTAAAGATAACATAAATTGAATTCAAAACCTTAAAAAGTTGCCATCCCATGTTGAAGTGTAATCGGTATTGATGTTGAATTATGTTTGTATCAATACGAAGCCTCCATTTGTTGTTTTGCAAAAGCTTCAAAGTGTGTTAATGGTGAACTAGAATGTGATAATAACTCTTAATATGCTCAAGAGATAATTTCACAGTGCTTTGCTATGAAGATTATAGATGATTTATGAGAAGGTAGAAGATTGTTTTATAGATTTCCTGTTTCCAAATGAATGACAGATATTTCATAGTAAAAGATCATGATCGACAATTGAGAACCATTGAGAGGAAATAGATTGGCCAATTAGCTTCTATGATTGATCCAATTAAGGATTTTAATTGCATAATCAAAAGATTTAGATTGTATAAATCTATGTGATTGAGGAAATCAAGTTGAGTGGTTAGTAGGATTGAAGAATAGATGAGTTACTTAACCAATTGGAGTGAGAAATAAGTGATTGTGATTTGATCAATTAGAAAGGAGGGTGAGGATAATTAATCAAAATTGAAGGTGAAAGTGCAAGTCATGTTTGACTTTAACAAATAAAGTTGTATTTGTTTTTTGACTATGTTGAATGATGTTGAATCTAGTTATTTTAATTATTCAAGTTTAGAGAGGGAAAACTAATTTAATTAAATTATTAAATGATAACAGTTTAATTGATTTAGATGAATAGGGTATACTAGTGACAATTAAATAATTGATATTCTTTGATTAATCAAGAGGAATAAAGATAGATTAGTGATGAAATAGTGAATTAATTAAATAATTTAAGATTATTCAATTAATAGGGGAAAATAGGGTTTAATGATGTAAATGATGATTGAGGATGAATTAATTAAATAATGTTAAATCCCTTCATTAATAGATGAATATAAAATTTGATAATAATTAAATAATAATGTATTATTTAATCATTTAGGGAAGAAGGGTGAAAGTTAGTGTTTTTCACCAATTGAGACAATTTAGGGTATCTACATTTTTCCCCTCTTTGATACAATGCAGTTTTGAGCGTTGTGTTAAATAAAATTCAAAAATTCCTACTTAGGAGTTGCCTCAGTATGCCTCGGTGATGACAGGATAGCATGGTGCCCCCTCAAGAAATTTGGTGAAAATTTTGGATAATTAGCCAAATTTTTTGACAAGCTGATGTGATGTGTTTTAAGTGCAAGGACTGATAGAAAAAATGTTGACTAGAAGAAAGTGTCAGTAAGATTTAGAAGATAGAAGATATTAGATGATTGATGATATGTAAAACATGATGAGTTTTCTTTTCTTTAATAGACACTTTGTATTTTTAGCAATCCGTATTGATGTAGAAAATAGACACGATGCACTAGGGTATTGATGACCAAGGTGGCATTGTATCCATTGTGTAGACTTTGACTTTTCAAAAAGGGAGTATTTTTTCCCATACTAGACATACTAAAACCTTGTTAGAGTGTATGTGTTAGAATTTCAAAGTGTTTAGACCAGTGCATAGGGAGGTATGAGGAACCAAACATGCAAGGCCGCTTTAGTTGCTTGAAACGACTTCCAAACACACAAGGAAAGTATTCACCATGGTAGCATTACAAAAATATCCAACAAATAGAGAAAATAGAAATGAAACTCAATTTATCCCATTCCTTCCTCTCTAAATCCTTATGGAAATCCTTGAGAGATCCTGCAAATGAGTTGAAATAAGATAAATCAAAAAGATAAACAATATTGTTGTATCACTTGCCATATCTATTTTGATGTTTCAGGATGTTATCGATTATTGATGATGTCTCTTGTAGGAATGATCTATCCATTAAGACATATCTCAGGATGTTGATGGTAAATTATCAATAGATAGGTAGTTAGCACTTTGGCATTTTTTTAGTCTATTTGTGATCAAATCTTTGTGATTGTTTGCTTCAAAGTTCTAGCTTTTGATTTTGCTTTGTTTGTTGTCTGTTTTGTCAAAGGGTGAGGGTGACAATTGTTTATTATGGATAGTTAGTTTATTGTGAATAGGTGATAATAAAGATAGGATTTTTTGTGATTTTCTAATTTATTTGATGTTTTTTTGGTTGTTTTCTACATTTTTATGAATGTTTTTGGATTTTGATAAGATATTTGAATTTTTTTTGTTTGGATTTTTGACCAAGTTTAAAGACCAAGAGAAATACATAAAGGGGACTAACCTAGGGCCTCAAGGGCTCATCAATGATGGCCTTGTCTATGTTGTACATGCAGAGGCTCGTATTTCACTTATTTTGAGTCAATGTGGCTTGTCCAGAGATGACCTATAATGTTTTTGGGTTTTTTGATGTTTTACTATTTTTTTTTGGATTTTGATGGTTTTTTAACTATTTTTCTTTTAGATTTTGATGATGGTGATATGGATGTATGATAAAGAGATATCAATATGTAGGGATATCAATAGTCTTTTGAGATTTTGCTGATAGGCCAACTAAAATTGATTGATCTGATTAAGTAATTTCCAATAATGATAACATTGTCGAGGATACACAACAATGCAAGGATAGTGTTGTCAAGATAGGAACAACATGAGGATTGGGAGGGATACATGCCAATATGATGATTGATTGACCAGATAACGATTGATTAAAATTTTGTAGTTAGGCTAGGAACAAGATTGTTGAATTTTTTGATACCACATTGAAGTGTTAGCAAGATGCAACTGATATGGATTGTTTGAGTTGTTTGGGGGATTCCTAGATCACAATTTGAGCTAGAATACATAGATAAGGATTTATTCTAAAGAAATATGTAAGTACCTACCCCCAATTTCTAGCAATGTAAAAAATGCAAGGATTATCTTGTGATTGGATAACATGTTCAGATAGAGTATGCCCCATTGGACAATTCCTTCATGGCTCAAATAATGTTGGATAGGATACAATCAATGATAATGATCCATTTCAAGATATTTACCATAAGAAAATGTGAAGTGTACACCGAACCATTGTCAAGATCAAGATAAGCTGTATATGGACGAAAAATGGGTTGGATGAATGGTTCATGGATTTTATTATGGATAAGATGGATAGAAAATGGATGGAATTTTGGATTTATTATGGATAGGATGAGATGATTCTACCTAAAATGGTGCATGCAAATGCTTTATTCTACTCATGATGCATATTTTCTTAGTTTTCATCATGGTACTCATCCAAAGCGCCACCATAGTGGTTTTCACTAGAGGATGATTTTTTTCTTTATTCTTTTCTTAATGATTTTCTATTTTATTAGTATTATTATTATATATTTTTGAATGTTTATGCTCATGTTGAACCACCTGGTGGTACTAATGTAGATGTTACTAGTGCTAATATAGGTGTTTTTGTTGTCATAATGTGCCAACAACATCCCACTTGAAGGAGTTGTTTTACTAAGGGGTAAGTGCATGGATCTGTGAGAAATTAGCTAGCACCATGTAGTTTATCCTCATTCTTTTAGATAATTTTTTTAATGAATATATAATATTTTATGAATTTTGAAAGTGGACACATCCTAAAAAGTTGAAATTTGAGCATGCTCCCCCCTAATTTTTTTGAAAACTAATCAAAAATTGAATTTTTTTCATCATTTATAGAATGGAGTCTAGTCTTAAAAACTGTAATTTTTTTCACATTTCGATGAACGAGCAAAAATCTATCCTAAAACTAGCACATGTTGGTTTTTGACAAAAAATAGAGGCATTTACAATAGAAGCTATCGATCAAAACCTTAACTGAATCAAAACAAAAAAAGAATTATATATTTAGATAGCTATGAGAGAGATTATCACCATCACGGTTTTTTTATAAACTTGGATTGAAAGATGTGCAAACGTGATGGTGAGCACAGATGAAAATATGAGGAAATTTGGAAAATCTTATCAATTCATATGTCCAAAGCAAGTCATTTGGCGAGTGCCAAATTTGGCGATCGCCAAATGACCTGATTTGAACAAAATCTTACTTTCCCCTCTCTTTGTTCGACCACTTTGATAATGTTGAGAGTGCATGGTTTATGATCATAGATGGATAGTTGAGGTTTTACCTTTCATACACTCCAACCTAGATAAATCTATCCCATTCCAACCTCCCTTGCTCACTCTCCCTCTTTCTCTCCCCCTTTGGTCTTTTTGTCTCTCTCACTCCATCTCCCTCTCTTAGGTCATTATATTTCTCTCTCTATCTCTCTCTCAAGTCTCTCCCTCCTACCTCCTCTCCCTCTCTTAGGTCTCTCACTCACTCTCTCTCTCTCTCTCTCTCTCTCTCTCTCTCTCTCTCTCTCTCTCTCTCTCTCTCTCTCTCTCTCTCTCTCTCTCTCTCTCTCTCTCTCTCTCTCTCTCTCTCTCTCTCTCTCTCTCTCTCTCTCCTCTCTCTCTCCCACTTTGTCTCTCTCCTCTCTCTCTTTTCAAGTCTCCCTCCTACCCCTCACCCCTCTCACAATCAATCCCCTCTATCTCTCCACTCCATCCCTCTCTCACTCCCTCTATCTCTCTCCTCTCCCTCTCCATCTCTCTCTCAAATGTATCTCCCTCCATCACCTCTCCCTCTCTCTCTCAGTCCTCTCTCTCATGCCCTCTATCTCTCTCCCTCTCTCTCCCTCTCCCTCCCTCTCTCTCTCTCTCAATTCTATCCCTCCTATCCCTCTCCCTCTCTTAGGTCTCTCTGTCTCTCTCACTCACTCCCTTTATCTCTCTCCCACACCCTCTCTCTCTCACTCCCTCTATCTATCTCCCTCTCTCTCGCTCCCTCTCTCTTAGGTATCTCCCTCCCACCCCTCCCTCTCTCTCTCCCTCTCTCTCTCTATCTCTCTCTCTCTCTCTCTCTCACTCCCTCCATCTCTCTCCCATTCCTCTATCTCGGGCACTCCCTCTCTAGGTCTCAAGTCCTAGGTCCCACCCCCTCTCTTCCATTTTTTCTCCCTCTCCCTATCTCTCAACTCTCTATCTCTCGCTCTCTCTCTCTCTCTCACTTCCTCTATCTCTCTTTGTATCTCTTAGGTATCTCCCTCTCTCTCTCTCCCCCTCTCTCTTAGGTATCTCCATCCCACCCTCTCTCTCAGGTCTCTCCCTCCCAACCCCTCTTCCCCCCTCTCTCTCTCAAGTCTCTCCCTCCTACCCCCTCTTCCTTTCTCAAGTCTCTCTCTCTCTCGCTCTCTCTCACTGACTCCCTCTATCTCTCTCCCACTCCCTCTCTCTCTCACTCCCTCTATCTCTCTCCCATCTCTCTATCTCCAACTCCCTCTCTCTCACCCTCTCTTAGGTAGGAGGGAGAGACTTGAGAGAGATTGAGAGGGAGTGAGAGAGAGAAAGAAGGTTGAGGGCTTAGGGTTGAGTGTTCAGTGTTGAGTTTTTAAGGGTTGAGGGTATAGGGTTGAGGGATTAGGTTTGAGGGTAGAGGGTTTAGGGTTGAATGTTTAAGGGTTGAGGGTATAGGGTTAAGGGATTAGGGTAGAGAGGGAGGAATGGATGGAGGGAGAGATGGAGGGAGAAGTGAGATAGAGAGAAGGAGAGAAGAGGATGGAGGGACAAAGATAGATGAGGGTTGAGGATCCAATGTTTAGGTTAGATGGTTGATAATTGATGGAAAAGGGTTAAGGGTAGAGGTAGACAGTTTAAGGGTTTAGGTTTTAAGGGTTTAGGGTTTACAGTTTAAGGGTAGAGGTTTTAATGGTTTAGGGTTTAAGGGTTAAGGGTTGAGGGTTGGGGAGGGTTTAAGGGTTTAAAGTTTAGGGTTGAGGGTTTAAGGTAGAGGGTAGGGTTTAAGGATTTTAGAGTTTAGGGATTAAGGGTTAAGGAGTAGAGGGTTTAGGGTTAGGAGTTTATGATGGTTTATAGTTTAAGGGTAGAGGTTTAAGGGTTTTAGGGTTTAGGTTTTAAGGGTTAAGGGTAGAGGGTAGAGGGTTTACGGTTAAGGTTTGAGGGTTGAGAGTTAAGAGTTGAGGGTTGAGGGTTGAGGGTTGAGGGTTGATGGTTGAGGGTTGAGGGTTTAGGGTTTAAGGGTTGAGGGTTGAGGGTTTAGGGTTTAGGGTTTAAGGGTTGAGGGTTGAGGGATTAGGGTAGATATTTTAGTTGGGTTTAAAATGGTTTAAGGGTTGATGGTAGAGGGTAGAGGGTATTGGGTTTAAGGGTTTAAGGGTAGATGGTAGACAATTTAAGGGTTTAGGGTTTATAGTTTAAGGGTAGAGGGTTTAAGCATTTAGGGTTTAAGGGTTAAGGGTAGAGGGTATAGGGCTGACGATTGAGGGTTTTAGGGTTTAAGGGTTGAGGGTTGAGGGTAGAGGGTAGAGGGTAGAGAGTTTAGGGTTTAGGGTTTAGGGATTAAGGGTTAAGGGTAGAGGGTTTAGGGTTTAGGGATTACAGTTTACGATTTAAGAGTATAAGAGGGTGTAGGAATGAGAGAGAGAGGGGGCTATTGGGTTTAGGGTTAATGGTTTATGGTACAGGGTTTAGGGTTTACAGTTTAAGGGTAGAGGGTTTAAGGGTTAAGGGTAGAGGGTAAAGGGTTGAGGGTTGAGGGTTTTAGGGTTTTAGGGTTGAGGGTAGAGGGTTTAGGTTTTAGGGATTAAGGGTTAAGGGTAGAGGGTTTAGCATTTAGGTTTTAGGGTTTAGGGATTATGGTTTATGGTTTAAGGTTAGAGGGTGTAGGGTTGAGAGAGAGATAGAGATAGAGACATAAATAGAGAAAAAGAGAGAGGGGGGTTGAGGGTTTAGGGTTGAGGGTAGAGGGTAGAGGATTAAGGGTAGATGGTAGAGGATTAACGGTAGAGGGTAGAGGTTTTAAGGGTTTAGGGATTAGGTTTTAAGGGTTTATGGTTTATGGTTTAAGGATTGAGAGTATTGGGATGAGGGTAGAGGGTAGAGTTTTTAAGGGTTGAGGGTTTAGGTTTTAGGGTTTAGGGGTTAAGGGTTGAAGGATTTAAGGGTTGAGGGATTAGGGTAGAGAGTTTAGTTGGGTTTAAGGGTTGAGGGATTAGGGTTGAGGATAGAGGGTATTGGGTTGAGGGTAGAGGATAGAGGGTATTGTGTTGAGGGTAGAGGGTAGAGGGTTTAAGGGTTTTGTATTAAGGGTTTAGGGTTGAGGGTTTAGGTCTCCCATCCCTTTATCAACCACTCACTCTCTCTCCCACACCCTCTCTCAAGTCTTCCCCCCACCCTAACTGAATAAGAGGGAGGGAGGGAGGGGGTTGAGGGTTTAGGGTAGAGGGTAGATGGTTAAGGGTAGAGGGTAGAGGGTTTATGGTTTAAGGGTTTAGAGTTTAAGGGTTGAGGGTTGATGGTTAAGGGTAGATGGTTGAGGGTTACGAGTAGAGGGTAGAGGGTTTAAGGGTTTAGGGTTTAGGGTTTAAGGTTTTAGGGTTTACAGTTTACTGTTTAAGGTTATAGAGGGTTTAAGGGTTTAGGGTTTAATTGTTAAGGGTAGAGGGTAAAGGGTTGAGGGTGAAGGGTAGAGGGTTTAGGGTTTAGGGATTAAGGGTTAAGGGTAGAGGGTTTAGGGTTTAGGGTTTAGGAATTAGGGATTATGGTTTACGGTTTAAGGGTAGAGGGTGTAGGGTTGAGAGAGAGAGAGAGGGGGGGTTGAGGGTAGAGGGTATATGGTTAAGGGTAGAGGGTAGAGGGTTTAAGGGTTTAGGGTTGAGCGTTGAAGGTATTGGGTTGAGGGTAGAGGGCAGAGGGTATTGTGTTGAGGCTAGAGGGTAGAGGGTTTAAGGGTTTGGTTTTAAGGGTTTAGGGTTGAGGGCTTCGGTATTCCATCCCTCTATCTCCCACTCCCTCTCTCTCCCACTCCCTCTCTCAGGTTTTCTCCCCCACCCTAACTAAATAAGAGAAAGAGAGGGAGGGAGGGAAGGAGTTGAGGGTTTAGGGTTGAGGTTAGAGGGTAGACAATTAAGGGTAGAGGGTAGAAGGTTTAAGGGTTTAGGGTTTAGCGTTTAATGGTTTAGGGTTTACGATTTATGGTTTACGATTTAAGGGTATAGAGGGTTTAAGGGTTTAGGGTTTAAGCATTAAGGGTAGAGGGTAGAGGGTTTAGGGTTTAGGATTTAGGGTTTAAGGGTTGATGGTTGAAGTTAAAGGATAGAGGGTTGAGGGTTAAGGGTAGAGGGTAGAGGGTTTTAGGGTTTAGGGTTTAGGGTTTAAGGTTTTAGGGTTTAGGGTTTAAGGGTTTAGGGTTTGCGATTTACAATTTACATTTTAAGGGTATAAAGGGTTTAAGGGTTAAGGGTAGAGGGTAGATGGTTGAGGGTTGAGGGTTTTAGGGTTTAAAGGTTGAGGGTTGAGGGTAGAGGGTAAAGGGTTGAGGATTAAGTGTAGAGGGTAGAGGGTTTAAGGGTTTGGGGTTTGGGGTTTAAGGGTTTAGGGTTTGGGTTTTATGGTTTATGGTTCAAGGGTAGAGGGTTTAAGGGTTTAGGGTTTAAGGGTTAAGGGTATAGGGTAGAGGGTTTAGGGTTGAGGGTTTTAGGGTTTAAGGGTTGAGGGTTGAGGGTAAAGGGTAGAGGGTAGAGGGTAGACAAAGAGAGGGTTGAGGGTTGAGGGTAGATGGTAGAGGGTTTAAGGGTATAGGGTTTATTGTTTAAGGGTTTACAGTTTATGATTTAAGGGTTGATGGTTGAGGGTTGAGGGTAGAGGGTAGAGGGTTTAGGGTTTAAGGGTTGAGGGTTTACAGTTTAAGGGTTGAGGGTTTAGGGTTTAAGTGTTGAGGGTTGAGGGTAGAGGGTAGAGGGTTGAGGGTAGAGGGTTTAAGGGTTTGGTTTTAAGGGTTTAGGTCTCCCATCCCTCTATCTTCCACTCCCTCTCTCAAGTATTTTTCCCCACCCTAACTGAATAACTCTCTCCCTCTCAAGTCTCTCTCTCTCAGGTCTCACTCCCTCGCATGCTACTTAGACTAATTTGTCTCACTCCAATCCCCTCTCTCAGGTCTCATGTACCTCCCACCACAACTAGAAAAATATATTTCACTCCAACCCCCTCTCCCACACTCCTCTCTCTCCCCCTTTGGTCTTTTAGTATCTCTCAAGTATCATCCCTCCCAACCCCTCTCTTGTTGGTAGGTCTTTCCCCTTACCCTAACTAGATAAATCTCTATCCCTCTCAAGTCTCTATCGCTCTCAGGTCTCAGTCCCTACCACACTACCTAGACTAATCTCTCTCACTCCTATCCCCTCTCTCTCTCTACTCAAGTCTCACTTCCTTCCTTTCTATGCAAGGTGAACATTTCAAAGCAACACATTTGGATCTCTCCAAATTTGGTGAGCACCAAATGTGTTTTACCTTGAAATAGTAAAATAAGGGTTGACCCTGTGATTCAGGCCCACATGCTTCTGCATTTGTCTGGTTCAGTGCTTTATCTAACTTAGAAATTCCTTTTTCATGTAGTTGACTCCTTGTTGTACCAATCTTTGCTTGATCCATCACCTTTTTACCACCAATTTGCATGCTAGACAATGTAGAAGAAGACATTTTGAAGTTTCTACAACATTTTACATTATCTTAGGTAATATATTCATTTTGGTAATATTGAAATGTTTATATTTAGTATATTTGTTTTTTTTTGACAATATAAACTAAATTTCGTTAATTTTTTATTAATCATAACAACTGGATAGAGAATTCAACATTGAATTAGATGGGAGTTGCATAAAAAAGTTAATTTTTATGAGTTTGAAGAAAAAAATGAAAAACATGACATAATTTAAATGAATTCATGTTTAAACTTATATAAACGACATCAACTTAACACAAATTTTCTTATGAATTCTATTTGCATTGCTTATAGTAGTCCATTTCCAGAATGGCTAGTGGAATTCACTCTATTTCATTTTAGGTAGATGTTTATATTGAGTTTTTTTGTTTTGACAATTTATAGACCATTCATTTGATGATTTTATTAATCTTCATTGTTACACATAGAATTCAACATTAAATTAGATGGATTTTGGATGTAAAAGTTTAATTTTTAGGAGCTTGAAGATATAAAATGGAAAACATGACATAATAGATTGAAATTCATTATTAGTGATGGTTGTGGGAAAACTTTTATTTTCAACTAATTTGGAAAACCTAAGAGCTTTCATCAATGTTAATGCAAGTGTCCATTAATTTTTTTGTTCCATAAAAAGTTCACCTTCATCATGTGCTTAGATAAATTCAAGTGACTTGACATAGTTGTTAATGCAAGTTTCCATTCATTCATACCATTTGTGCCTTTCTGAGAAATAAAAAAGGGAAAATTTTATGCAATTGAAAATTCTTATTATCTTTCTAAGTGTGGACACTGAAAAAGGATGCCTCAACTTCCTTTTTCACACCAAAAGGGGAATGAAGAAAGGGGGATCCAATTTCACAATGCTCACATTCAAGAACAAACCCTTGAGATTTCAATCTGACTAAGGGAGAGTTCTATGGAAAAGAGATTGAAATCTGACTAAGGGAGACTTTTATGGAAAGAGTAACAACAAATGAGGGTTCACCACCAAGTGTAAACTTGGAAAACATGGAATGTTTGAAAACACAATGTGATATGCAAACATATACTAAATGACCTAGAAATGACCATGAAACAAAACAAAAAATTGTAGAACTAAAGAGGTGCACCTAGAAATGTGTAGAATGAGGACTAGAAATATTGTTGATTTTGAAATTTTGACCTACTGGGACTTATACACCATTTTGGGTGACTTAGTCCCAGATCTAAAAAATTGTTTTGGGCCCCATTTCAACCAAATGGGTATCTGAATCCACATAAATTTTGAAAAACATGTATAGTGGGACTCATACACCACTAATGGCGTATGAGTCCACTTTGGCCTTTTTAAAAATATGAAAGTGGAAACAAAAGCTCTCATCTGCACTTTTTGTTCCTCCAGGTGTCCAGATCTGAAACTGCCAAATTCAGGCCTAAAAGTGAATTTTTGTGGATATTTTGACCTAGCCAATAAGGAGATGACTTCAACAAGTTTAGAAAAATATTCTTCAATGATCTCCAAGCCTTCAAGGTACCTAAATTTGCAACCACACAAGGAAAGAAAGAGAAATGTTCGAATGTTAGGGAATGGGGGTTTGCCTTGGTCAAACCCCTTTTAGGTAATTAAACCAAATGAAGAAATAAGATGAAGCATGAACATGAAATGAAGGAATTAGAAACTTTCCATAATGATAGATCTTGAATTTCTGTAGTAATAGATGAAGAATCTACCCTTGAATGCCTTAGAAAACTATCTTGATGACTTAAAATGCTAAAACCCTAGCTGCTTGACTTGTGATGGTGAATGAATGATGATTGAATTATGAATTAGGGTTTAAAAGCTTGTTTATATAGGAAATCCACCTAAAATGCCCATTATTTTGATCCCCAAGGCCGCATGGAGGAAAATTGAACTTAAAACCCAATTTTTCTCGCTCAAACCTCGAAAATAGCCCAAATGGTACTAATTCACCACTTTGGGGCTGACTTGAATCTGGATGGGACTCATTAAGCTAAGTGATGAATGGAAATTACATGGGCTCTTTTACCAATTGGGATGTTGGGGAGTGAAGAAATTAGGTTTTTATGTTGATTTTATCGAGTCTTTGATCAAAATAATCCTTAGGATGCACAATATGGGGTCATAGGAGCCTATTAATGATGATATAAAGGGTAATTAGGGCTAGGGACACAAATTTCAAAGTGTGAATAAATACACTTTACAACATTAAAATGAGGTCCACATAGTCTAGAAAGGCACAACATCCAATGTGAATGTGTAAAACACATTACAACACTAGATTAATGTTAGGTTTAATTTACAAGCCTTCTAGATTAATGTGAGAATGCAATTAAATACATTTTATAACATTGAATTAGGGGGAAAATAGTTCCATTAGAGTTAGATGCTAAATAAAAGTATAGAAAAGTGTGAAAGTTATTTACAACACCTTTACAAGACATAAAAAATGAATTTTATTCAATTTGCAAGGGTCATAGACCTAATGTGGATGTGTAAAACACCTCACAACACTAGATCAAGATGACATTAGGTCCAATTTATCATTAACTATTCCCATATCAAGCAAGAAATACTTTTTTATACACTGCATTTAGCCCCCACTTTAGTGAGAGGATGAACCTACTTCAAACTCACACTAAAGTAGACATTCAAGAGGGGTCCAAGTGTACTGATGTGGATGGTCTAGGATGAAAAATATGAAGGAGGTAACCAATCCCCTAGGATCCAAGATCCTAATTCAAACCAACATAAGCACAAAAGGACACACATAAGGTGAATGATTTGCAGCAAAACAAGATACACAATCATACAATGGCAATAGAAAAAAAAAAAAAGGTGGATCAAGCTTCAACCATTTGTCCAACACGATGTGGATTAGATCTAGGTTGTTTGTCTGAAAATGCATACTCACTCTGAGGTGATGAAACTCTTGGCTATCCATCGAGTGAGAAGTCCTAAAAGGTGAGAAACATACACTCATGGCTGGTATGTACTCACATACATGCATGCAAGTGGCTATGGGGAAATTCATGCCTTAAAATGGGTTTCCCGCTCAACCATACCAAATTTATACCTCTTGATAACTTTGATAAGGTTCCACACAAAGATGATCTTCAAGCTCTATAAGGCAAGAAAATTTTCATATGCTTAAAACTCATAGACATTGTATATGCAAAATAGTGCAAGGAATGGTCAAAGGGAGTTTGCTTAGTTCGTGCAAGGTCTCATCTTAGGGAACATCATGATTAATGTATCCAAGAGAGGAAAAGTGTAAATGGTATCATCTTCTTTCCAAGAGAGGACAAGTGCAAGGTCTCATCCTGGGCAACATTGTACCTAATGTTTCCAAGAGAGGAAATCGTAAGAAAAAGAAAATCGCAAAATTACATAAAAGTGTCGATGTATTCCCCCACTTTAAAGAAGTTGCTAGCACCATTACTGTGAGAAATTGCTTTAAAGTAGAAGAAGACATGAGATCTTATGCAGAAATCCCTATGCCAAGTCATATGTTTCCAATAAGGTACGTCATGAAAAAGGTATTATGTCACATGTGAGCCAACTTAAGGCATGTCATCCACATCCCAAGCTTGTTCTTTATGTTCATGAAAGGTTAACAGCTAGCCAAAAGAGACAACAACAAGTAACATACAAGGACAAGGCTACCTAACACCTTACCCCCACTTAGTGCAGGACAAGGGTGACCCGAAGTGATTGATAAGATGCATGGTAGAGTGAAAATAAGTATCAGTTAGAGGAATTAGGTGCCCCCATATAAGGGAGAGCACCAAACTCCTTAAGATGTTGGATTTTACTAATCAAAGCCTTACATTCATTATTAGAATGACTGTGAACTTTTTGATAGGCACAAAATGAAGTCTTGTAATAGAATTTCTTTCAAGTTCTTGGAGGAAGAGATATCAAGTGATCTTGGAGGAGTCTCAACAAGATACCCTCTTGATCAATGATAGATGTTCCTTGATTATGGGATAAAGATTTCTCTTTCTTAGTACAAGATGTCATATCTACACAAGACTCTTTATATTTTGAAATTTTTTTCTCTCCTTTATAGGAGAGTGTAAAATCTGACGAATGCAAATTGTTAGTGTTTTGCGAGATAACATTCACATTAAGCGAGGATGTCTTTGTTTGTTTCATTTTAGGCAAAGGAGAACAATCAAGACCACTAGTGTCAATGAGTTCAAGATGCAATACTATTAAAGTTGGCTTAGAGGAATCTTGTGTGATAGTATTTGTATACATCTAAAATTGGTCTGGAGAAAATTAATTAAATACTAGCTATTTAATTAATAAAATCTTTATTTCCTCTACTTATAAATAAATAGCACAATTTATTTATATAGTTTGTATTTATTAATTCTTCCTATCTAAACCACTTTCTTCATGATTTAATTAAATAAACAAATTTAACTATTTTTTTTTATTTGATTAATTCCCTCCAACTAAATTTGAATTTTAAAATTTGAATTTGATCACATTTCTCCATATTTTCTAACCTCCTTCCACCTCATCTTCCACCTAACCATCTGTCACATGAAATTAATTATTTCTAATGTCTAAATGGACATTTATCCTCAACAATTTTAACAACCTCAGAGACACATGGCTCCTCCTTTCCACTTATTCCTTTCTACACTTGGAAAGTTTGTTCTATTAAAGGGAACAACTTCCCTGATTCTCTCTAACCTCTTCACTTCTCACTGTTGATCTCTCCAAACTGAATCCTGATCATCCATTGATGCCACATCACTTGATGCCTTGGTGAAATCTATAAATAGAGGCTCATTTACAACTTTTCATATAGAGAGCATAGCATAAATTTACTCTACAGAAATACTTTCAGCATTAGTGAGCTTAGCATTGGCATTTTAGCTTAGAATTTAGCATTTGATTTCAAGTTGTGTTATAATGGCAATTTCATTTCTAGGAACTTAATTTGTTGCATTATCATTACAACATCTCCATAGCATATTCATTTTCTTAGCATTTTATCATTGCATCATTTCACATCATTCTATACACAACATCATATCATTCAACACATCATTTAGCATATCATCCATCAAATTCATCAATCATGTAGATGTAGGTATAGTTTCATGTATTTTAGTTTAATGGCTTATCATTTTTTAGGTGTCATCCCAGTAGTGTAGTGCATACCTAAAATCTGAGAGCACTAATATAAGATTCTTAAGAATAGAGGATGATGGAATGGCTTTGAGGAATCACTTTATCAATTATTTTGTTAAATTTGATTTCCTTAATATAACATGTTGCATCTATTGTGTGTTTTGAATTGATTATTTTGATTCCCATATTTTACTCACACATAAATTGGCACCCACTGTGGGGCAGGGCCCCTACTATTTTAACATTTTCTGGAAAGTGTGCTTACAAGTTCAGACGTGAATTCTTCTGGCGCAATTGCAAATTCTTCTGACGCACCTAAAACATTTACCGGTGCATACACTAACTATTACGCTACAACCACAAGTTCTTTCAGCACATCCAAGCAATTCATTAGTGCATCAAGGGGTTTCTATAGCGCATTCATTACTTTCTCTAGCACATTCATTACTTTCTATAACACATTAATTAATTTTTGTAGCGCATATAATACTTTATGTAGCGCATTCACTATTTTCTATAACGCATTCACTATATCTTCAGGTGCATCTACCTTTTTAGTGCATTGAATTACTGTAATGGCGCATTTAATTTTCATTGCAAAATTTTCTAGATTTTGAAAACTGATGAATGTTTTTCTATTGTGCAGGTTTCATAAACGTTGTCAAAGACTCTACTGAAACCCTTGAACGTTGTCAAAGAATATTTATTGAAAACTACAAATAATTTGGTGCAGGGGCTAGAGTTGATTTATTTCCTTTTGGTTAATTTAGGAATCTAGATTAATTAGGATATAAAGAACACCATGTTTGTTATGCTTGATGAATGGTAGGCATATGCTCTCCCCTTAATTGGGTGACCAAAAAACCAGACCCATTCATTTTTATTTTATTTTATCCTTAGAGGGTCTACCTTGTGGGAAAAAGTAATCACCCAAGGGAATGACCCAATCAGGAACATGTTAAACCCAAGCGACTTCCACCCAGTATAAAAGTGTGGGTACTTGAGGAAAGTTCAAGTATCACGAGGATTATTTTGACAAGAAGGGAAACAATGGTCTCTTTTCATATGGATGATCCCCTATGAACAGAATGCCTATACTAGAACCTTTTGTTATAGCAGGCCAAAATTCTATTCTATTTATTGGTGCAAAAGGTCTAACCTTTGAAGTTGTCCCATATTTTTGCGGCTTTTATGAGAGACGAGAAGTATTCCATGGGAGATTCATGGGCACTAAAGCTTGGCTGACTGAAGAATTGAGTGTCATGGAGGGGAGCTAGTGTGGTCAAGCTTCTAATCATCCACTAAAAGTAGGCGTAACTAGAGTAAAATCCAAGTGGGAACCTAGTAAATATTGTCCTACACAGCCTTAGGAGTTGTACATGTTTGATGTGTTTTACCAATGTGTTTTCAAACAAATTTCAAAAAAACATCACACGTTGGAAGTGAAAACCTTGATTTAGAAAACATCCTTTGAAACAAACAATTCTCTGACTAGAAAATCAGAAAAATTAAACAAACTTGCAAGAAACTATGACATTTTCCCAATTCAATGCATCCACTACTTGTTCTAGCACATTCAAACCATTCTCTGGTGCATTCATCTACCGTTATAATGCATCCACTATATCTTCCAGTGCATCCATATGCTTTTATAGTGCGTACACTATATCTTCTAGTGCAACCATTGCATTCTATAGCGCATTCACCCATTACTGTAGCGCATCCATCCAATACTTTGGTGCATTCAAGCTATTTTGTAGTGCATCCAATAAATCCTACAACACATTCAAGACATTCTATAGTGCATCCAAGTTATTCTATAGTGCATTTGCCTTTCAATGCATACATTGACTATTACACTACATTCACCAGATTTATTACCAAAAAGCTAAATTTGACCCCTTATCTGACATTTTGAGCCCAGATTTAGGGATCTTTTCCATAGAAGAGTTCATTCCTTATCCCAACATTGCTTTAAACTTGAAAAAATTAACATTTACAAGTGAAATTCTTTACCTAAACTTTGATCAAACATCTAAATGTTCGCAACCATCAAACCCAAATTTGATCATCAAGTTGAGTTTCACCATTAGTATTTGTCATCCTTCATCTTGAAACAACACACTTTACATCAAATTTCATTACCTTAGTCCCATCAATAGAATTTATCATTCTATTTGACCTAGGTATCTCTTTGGCACTCCTAAACAACGATCAAAATTTAGCAAACCTTCATCACTTGCATGCCTGTTTTAACAAGATCCCAAAAGAAAAAACTTGAGGATAAAGAACTTGAACCTCCAAACACCATGGGTGAACCAAAAGAAAACCCTTTCCACAAAATCCCTCAAAATGAAGCAGAAGAAATAACATAGGATGAAATAGAACAAGCAAACCAAGATCCCAAATTTCACAAATTCCTAGAGAGCATCTTTGAAAAGGATGGAGAAAAATAACTTCTAATGTTAGCAAACCAAGGAGTCAAATTACCAAGTGATTTTGATGTCCAAAAATTGAAAGAAACACCAAAGAAAACTAAAATTGAAACACCAAATGCAGATCAAATGGCTTCCCTAACACATCAAATGAAGAACCTTCAACAACAATTACAAGACATGCAAAGAGGGACTACCAAAAGATATTTTCTACAAGATATTTGTACCTACCCTTTTGATAGGAATTTGAACATGATACCATTCCCACCGAATTGTGACCTCCAAAAATATGACAAATACAATGGAAAATATGACCCCATAGACCATGTGAGGGAATTTTGAACCATGAGTCTTGAGTTTTCTCACAAAGACACCTACTTGATGAGACTTTTTCCTCGCAGCTTGGGAGGCCATTGTATGGAATAGTTTTCAAAACTACCGCCAGGCATAAGATCCTTTGAAGAACCTATTAACAAATTTATCACTCAATATTCATATAACATTTCACATGAGATAACCATGAAGGATCTTTTCAATACCAAATAGAAACAAGGAGAATCCTTTCTCATATTCTTACAAATATGGAGAAGGTTATTTGCTCGATACGCTCATCCTATACCTGAACAAGAAAAGATGGAAATTTTTATTGATAACCTCAATGGAAAAATGAGCTATAGGCTTCAATTACAATTTCCCCCTACCTTTTAGAAGATGATCAAAAATGGTGTCAAAATTGAAGAAGCTTTAGTCAAAAGAGGTGTATTGAAAATTCACAATGAAGGATCAAACAATGCTAGCTCTTTCAATCATCATAATAACAATGAGAAATCAAAATTTTGGACAAGAAACAAGAATGCCAATGATGGTGCCGCTGAAACACATAATGCCAAACCGGACTTTAATCTATCAAGAACCACAACCAAGACTGATCAAAACACCAATCAAGGCACTAATCAAAATGTTAACCAACACAACAATAAAAATAGCCACAATCAAAGTAATACATGTCTAAACCTCCACTCTATCAAACATAATCAAACCGTAGAAAATTCACACCTTTGGGTCAATCACACGAATCTACATTGAGAGAACTTCTTGCAAATAACCTTATAATGCTACTTGACACCCGAGGCTTTGAACCAAAAGTAAAATCATCATGGTGGAATGATGCTTATTACTATGAATTTCATCGGTGCAAAGGTCATCAAACAAATAGTTGCATACAATTGAAACACAAGATACAAGACTTAATAGATGATAAATTCATACGAATAGAAGGACCCCAAACAAATGTTGATCATGGAGCATTCAAAAATTCCTCACCAAATTATGAAAAAGGGGAGTCCTCTACAACAAACAACAAAGGGAAGAGTGTAAACTATGTCCATGATACTGTCATCCTTCATATCTCAATAGTGGAAGATGAAATGAATAACATTTTTTTAAAAGGTGCAATGCACCCATATTATTAGGGGTAAACGCTTTTTTGACCGGAGCTATGAACCGGGTACAACAAACCACAAGAAACAACCAAACCCGCGAGCACAAAGGCCCAGCGAAGGCACAAGGCCTAAATGAAAGCACTTTGACTCCAAATAAGGTTTGAACCCCGTGGCCGGGCCACAACAACTGCTTTAATTTTGACTAATCGGAATCCATGCCCTTATATCTAAAAATGAATAACATTGAAACCAATGACAACCAAGACATTATTGCAGCCAACAATCCAATTAATGACATTCCAATTGAACATGAACAAGACATCATTACAGTTGAAAATCAGATTAATGACATCAAACAAGACATGGTTGCAGATGATACTCAAATTAATTTCATTAAAATCAATGGGCAACAAGACAACATGCTAGTAAATGTGACCATGAGAGCACATGCAAAATATGTACCAAAAGGAAGTTCTTCTAAAACACTTGTTGCCTCATCCAATCAATATAGCATAGTGTACCAATTACAAAATATCCTTGCTCAAATATCTATATTGGAACTACTCAATATTTCACCCGCCCACAAAGATATTTTGGAAAAATCCTTAGTGGACACAACAGTACTAACGAATCTGGAAGTTTATAAATTTAAGGCCATGGTGGGACATTTGACGACACCTCATTGCTTATCTTTTTTAGAAAATGATGACGCATCTATTTCTCATCCTCACAATTCCCCACTCTATATTGAATTCCTAATTCATAAACATCATGTCAAACGCATCCTAATAGATGGAGGAGCTGGCCTGAATATATGCACTTTAAAGCTTGTTTGTTCCCTAGGATTTTCTGAAAATACAATAGATTCAAAGAAAAATATTACAATAAAAGCATATGATGATGAGGAAAGATCTTCACAGGGATTGACTGTCCTACCCATTCAAGTAGGACCAATTCAGAAGGATGTAATCTACCAAGTCTTGGACAAGGATTTGACCTACAACATACTATTGGCTCGCCCATGGATCCATGAAATGCAAGCAGTCCCGTCCACATACCACCAATGTTTGAAATTCCCTTGTGGTGGCCAAGAAATCACCATCTCGACTGATTCTAATAGTCCTCAGTATTGCAACACCCTTAAATCAGTCCAAGATGTCTTTGTGACTCATAATAGAGAAGATTCCACTTCCATCTCTACCAATAATCAAAGCCAATCAAATTCCTTGTCAAAACCGCTAGTCACTTCCCCAAATCATGAAGGTCAATCCAGTTCAATGTCTAAACAGTTTGAGAAAAAGGAAGAAGTTGCTCCTTCTACATCCTCAAATCATGAAACCCAATTAAATGCCTTGTCCAAACAATTTGAGAAAAAATTCCAAGTCAAAGATAAAGGTGTGGGTGAATATTTCATTGAACAATCTCTATGCCTTTCACAGCTGTCTTCCCCAAAGTCATATGGGAAACCCTCAACATCAACACAACATTCATCACAACGAGTTACACTCTTTGATGGCCAATTTGTAAAAGCAGGAACCATAGTTGATGAAGTTGAAGACAAGGATGTTGTAAACTAGCTTTATAAGGATGAAGAAGAGTCCCAAGTAGTAACTGCAAATGTACAAACAATACAATATGGAAAAGGCTTCACAATCTTAGAAAAGATGGGATATGAGGTAAAATTCCCTATAGGAAAAAGAAAAGAAGGAATTGTGGAACCAATTCAACCCATCTTAATCAATCCAAAAGACAAGACTAGGTTGGGTTATAAAGAGGAGACAAAAGAAAAGATAACTTAGAGGGTTGTTGAGAGAATCTTGCAACTACAAGCTAGTGATGATCATGAAACTGATTCAAATGAATATGAGTGGGATTAACTATACAAAGAGTCTTGTCATGACAAGGACATTGATGTGGTACATAAGTATACACCCCTACTCGAGGAGGGATGAGGTTCAAGTTCTAGACTGCCTGAAATAGGATCACAACACATTGATGACTCCAGTGAAGACGATCAAACTCAAAGTGAAATGAATAATTCGGAGGAAAGTTACCTTATAGACCTCAACTTTTCTATTGGAAAAATCAAAGACATCACCATCAGGACTCTTACTATATATGGCCTTAACAAGTCTAATGATTCCTTACCCCTAGTACATCCCAACCTCATAGACTAGGACCAAACTGAGCCATTCGATATCCCCACCTTTTCAAATGATTATGCCATCATCAACTTCCTTTATTCTGACAATCTCAAAATAGATTCCACCATTTAACGTCATAACAAAGTTTCCAAATAGGGGAGTGTCAAATCTTTCAGCTGCAAAATGAATAATACAGGAAATAGATTTGATGGTGAAAACCATTCAATGGCAATATCAAATCCAAAAAAAGTAAAAATAAAGAGCACATCCAAATGTGAAAACCTCTCTGAGGCATCTACGGATGGAATATTTGACACTCCCCCAGAACACTTTCAGGAAAGATCAAAAGTATTGATTGATCCCACACATTCTGTCAATATTGGCAATGCAAAAATAGTGAAGACTATCCATCTAGTGGCATCCTTGACAAACCAAGAAAATCCAAGCTTCCTCAAATTCTTCATAGAGAAAAAAATCAAATTTTCTTGGTAATATGTTGACATGCCAGGGATTGATCCAGATCTTATCATGCACCACCTATCCTTACCACCAAGAGAAAAACCAGTCAAGCATAAGCTAAGGAAAATGCATCTGTATATTTCCCTATTGGTAAAAGAAGAGTTGAAGAAGTTATTGGATGTAGGATTCATCAGACCCATTAACTATGCCGAGTGGATCTCCAAAATTGTACCAGTCTCAAAGCCTGACAACAGCATTCGCATTTGCACAGATTTCTGAGATCTTAATAAGGCTTGCCCTAAAGATGATTTTCCTCTACCTAACATAGACATCATAGTGGACTTAATAGCAGGACATGGCATGTTGTCACTTATGGATGGATTTTTTGGTTATAATCAAATCAAGATAGCTCCAAAGGATCAAGATAAGACATCCTTCACATGTCCATGGGGAAAATTCTATTGGAACGTCATGCCATTCAGATTGAAGAATGTGGGAGCTACTTATTAGTGTGCCATGACGAAAAATTTTCATGATATGATGCATACCTTCATGGAAGACTGTGGATGATCTATTAACCAAATCATACACCAGAGAAGGACACTTAGAGATCTTGGAAAAAATCTTCACCAGATTGGAGAAGTTCAATGTACGACTGAATCCAAATAAATATTTATTTGGGGTGACTTCAGCCAAACTCTTGGGATATATAGTTTTAGAAAAAGGCATTGAGGTAGACCCGACAAAAGTTAAAGCTATCATGGAGATGTTGCCACCCAAAAACATTAGCCAACTACAATCTCTACAAGGGATATTCCAATCAATCTAAAGATTTATTTCACAACTGGCAGACAAGACCTGTCCTTTCACTCACTTGCTACACAAAAATGTTTCTTTCCATTGGGATGAGAAATGTGAAGAGGCCTTCAACTAATTAAAACAATATCTAATGAGTCCACCTATCTTAATACCACTAGTAGAAGGAAAGCCACTCTTATTATACATTGCAACAACTGAGATATCATTGGGAGCCTTGTTAGCACAAGAGGATTCAACAAGAAAAGAAAGAGCAATTTATTACATCAGCAAGACCCTAAATGGCTATGAAATCAATTATACATCCATTGAAAAGGCTTGTTTAGTAGTAGTGTTTTCCACCCAATAGCTACGACACTACATGCTAACTCATAACATCAACTTAATAGCCAAAATAGATCCACTAAAATACCTCCTCAACAAATCTAATCTAACTGGAAGACTGGAAAAGTGGGTTATGATACTGAGTTTGACATCCAATATATGGATAGGAAAGCAATAAAAGGACAAGCAATCGTAGACTAGTTGGTTGAAGCACCCCTACCAGATGATCATCCTCTACATATTGAGTTTCCAGACGCTAATGTTCTCACCTTGACTGCACAACAGTGGACATTATACTTTGATGGATCACACACACAACATGGATCAGGGGCTGAAATCCTATTTGTCACTCCACAAGGACATACCAATCTGAAATCATACAGATTGATGTTCCCTTGTACCAAAAACATGGTGGAGTATGAAGCATTAATCATTGGCATTAAAATAGTTGTAGAATGGAAAATCCCTAAATTGCAAGTCTATAGAGATTCTCAGATGGTCATTAACCAGGTCAATGATGATTATCAAAAAAAGGATGACAAATTGATTCCCTACAAAAGAATGATTGATGACTTTAAGAAATACTTTGTCAATATCAAATTTGAATAGATTTCAAGAGTGGATAATAAAGTTGTCAATGCCATGGCACTATTCCTTCCTTATTACAAAATTCTAAAGAAAATAAGTCATTATGAGTTCATGGTGGAACAATTGTTTACCCCTGCTTATGACAATATCGAGTCCCAAGTTATATGTCACCTGGTTGATGCTGATACCTCAATCTATGGTAAAATTTATACCTATCTAAAAGATAACACCCTTCCACCCAACCTATCCCGAAACCAAAAATGAAACTTCATCCGCCAAGCCACCCGACATACTCTTATTGTGGATGTACTTTACCGACAAGGTCTTGACAGAACTCTCCTCCAATGTCTAGAATGTGATGAGTCTAAAACGGCTTTACGGGAAGTTCATGAGGGTATTTTTGGAACTCATTCAAGTGGTTTAACCTTAGCCAAGAAACTCCTTTGTTTAGGGTATTACTGGCCAAACATGGAGAATGAATCTTTTTAGTTCGTCAATAAATTCCAAAAGTGTCAAATTCATGGCAACCTCATTCATGCACCAACACAAGAGCTTCAACCATTCACACCAACATGGCCCTTTTGTCAGTGGGGATTGGATCTTGTGGGTAAAATTCATCCACCTTCATTAAATGGACACAAGTTTATCATCACAGCCACAAAGTACTTCATGAAGTGGATTGAAGATGTTCCTCTAATCACCATCACAAGAAAGCAAATTTCATCCTTCATCCTCAACTACATCATCTATCGATACAACATCCCTCAAACCATTGTCACTAACAATGGAAGACCGCTCAAAAATCAAGACATGCAAGAATTGTGTGAGAAGTTCAATATCCAACATCACTTCTCTACACCATATTACCCTCAAGGAAACAGTCAAGTAGAGGCCTCCAACAAAACTACTTTGAAAATCTTGAAGAAAACAGTCAATGATGTTGCACATGATTGGCACATCCAATTATACCCTTCTCTATGGGTGTACTAAACCAGTATCTGCACACCAACAGGAGCCACACCATACGCTCTTGTATATGGATTTGAGGCCATTGTACCCATTGAGGTTGAATTACCATCACTATGCATTTCATTGAAGGGTATCATCTCTGATGAGGACTACCGGGTATCTAGATTGCAAGAGTTATAATTATTGGATGAACAACGTCAACATGTTGTGAACCACCTGAAAGCCTACCCTTGACAAATGTCTAGAAGCTATAATCATAAGGTAAAACCAAGAATATTTCAAGTTGGTGACTTGGTATTGAAGGAGAATCCATGTAATCAACAGGATAGGGAGAAGAAAGGAAAGTTTGAACTGAATTGGTTGGGTCCCTTTGTCATTGTGTCAATCTATGGATCAAGAGCATACCATCTATCCACGCCAAAAGGAGACCTATTTGAGGAGCCTATGAACAACCTCCATCTCAAGAAATTCTACACATGATTCATCTGATGCATCATAAAAGTCCTGAAGAAATCCAAAAAA
>VDFB02118593.1:60863-119709 GCA_007258455.2 Sequoia sempervirens
TGAATAATTCTAAGATATAGCATCACAAACCCTTCTTTGAATTCATGTTCTTCATGGCTTGGTTGACAATCACAATGTGGTTTTGACAACAATAAACACAAGATTCTCTAGTTTTCAAAGGTAGCAGCAACTTATACCTTGGGTTTGACACTTCTTTTCTCCTAAGCACTTGTCCACACTCCAAATACTCCCCTCAAACCCAAGTCTTAATATTGGTCAATGCTTACATGAAGCAATTTTTGTACAAATCCCTCAAAGTACTAGGTTTTACACAGTATAGTTGCAAAAAGAAACAAATTGTCCTCAATAACTCACACAAAATGATGATTTAGCAACCCTCCTTTTGTCAGCACATGCATATAGCCATATAGAAAATTAGTACTAAGTTTCATATATTTTCACTAGACGCATCAAAAGTTATGGGTTTTTTGAAGCTCACTATAAACCCTAGGTTGGGGACAACAATGTTTGATAAGATATGTAATGTAAAGTAATGCTTTGATTTTTAAAGATATGCAATGCAATGTAATCAGCGATATCAATATGTTTCATAAAATGCAATGTAATCATCAGTATGAATATGTTTGAAAAAATGCATTATTTACTTTTCTTGCAGTATGGAGGTAGATGTATGTATGAAAAATGTTGTAGCATAGACATGTTTGATGATTCCAAATAGCTCTCTACCTTCTTTCATAAAATTCTTGGTGTGTTTTATAAAATGTAATGTAATCAACGATATCAATATGTTTCATAAAATTCACTACTTACTTTTGTTCTATGTGTTTTTGTGAACATGTAGCATTCAACATCTTTCTGAGGAAACGACCAAAGGCTCTAACACTAGAAGAATGTGTAGTTAAAAATGCAAGGAGAAGAGAATCAAAAATTGTAGCTCGTGAAGCAAAGGAATTACAACCCATACAGCCAAAAATTCTTGTGCAATCTACGAGAGATGTCCAATTGGAAAAACAAAGGGCATGAATGAAAAAAGTTCGTGGAAGGAAACAAGCATCTCGAAGTTGGGAGCACATCATCAACCATAGGTGAATTTCAATGCACATCTCCAGTTGAATACACACTAGCAACAACATGTTTTTTTCCAAGTACATCAAAAATCACATCTCCAATTGAAGAGAAACCATCAAAAACATTGTGTTTTGAAAGTACATCCGCAAACACATCTCTATTTGAAGGCACTCCACAAATGACGCGCATCAGAAGATTCTTCACTACTTGAACCTTATTGTCATAGCCAACTTTCATCTAATCAAATATAAGGGAAGAACTACGAACAAGAACTTGTGGAAAGTGCGTGAGTCTGACCACGAGGCAATACTTGACACAATAAAGAGTAGAGAAGACCTAGATGGTTCCCTGGATTGATTTATAAGTATGCACATTGAATTTGTAAAGTCATGTTATTGATCACTAATTTCTTTCAAGAATTTAAGTTTGATTGTAGAAGGGTTTGCAAAATTGCATTATTGTTAATTTGCAAAATGATAATTATATGTTTCTCTCTATTCACCACCTTTAAGTTAGTATTCTCTATTGGTGTTTCATGTCATATGCATTTAGGACTGTCATTGATGCATTTGTGATAGTCTTTTAACCCATTTATTAATTTATATGTTTTCTTTAGTGAAGAAATATGCAAGACTAGTGAAGGAGAAAAAAGGGAAAGGCTTCATTAAAGATTGTCAACTTAAGAAACAAACATCAGTTGTTGGTGCATTTTCTAGTTTTCAATCTTCTCTTTCTTTTCCATTTCATAGATTTCTAGGATTCTTATATGCTACATGTTTTATGTAAATTATGTTTATATATATTTGAAATTTATACGTACTTGATCATTGAGAGATGAAAAAATAGAGAAAGATGGGCCACATCACCATTGTAGGACCTTCAATCGATCTACTTATAGCATGCATGAAGGTGATAATAGATTTAATCTACTTATAGCATGCATGAAGGTGATAATAGATTTGATCTACTTATAGCATGCATGAAGGTGATAATAGATCTGGTCAAAAAGTGTATGTCTAACATTATTCAGTTATTGTTCTTTTAATGATTTTTATGTGAGTCCATGTCTAAAATTGTTAGGCTTTTGCAGGTTTTTTGTGGACCAAATTCTAGTGAGAGTACACAACCATAGAGAGGCTACTACCCATGTGTTTCCAAGGGAGCAGGGAATGTTCATGTTTTGAAGCATTTTGGAAAGCAAATAACTAGGCCACTTGAGGTGGATTAGAGAAAACAAACTAGGAAGTAGATCCTTTTGTTTCTTCTGGTACAATATATTTCATGATTTGGGCTGCAAATGGGATGATTATTTCCCTACATGTATTGCTACAAGTATTGAGAAATGGGAGGATTTTCAAGATGTTCTTCCATCACTATTGTAATATTTGTTATTGACTTAGTGTATTTTTTGATATACAAAAATTATGAGAAATTAATACATGAAAGCGTGTATATTCCTTAATATATGCCTAAATTAAATGTGTATATTAAATTTAAAGTTAGTTGTAATGGTTTATGATTTACATTTAAAGTTGTCTTGAAGGAAAAGCATGTGGATTTATGAAAAAATATGAAACAATGCCTTCTATTGTACAAAGGAATATTTTCTTGCTCTTCTATAAATAGTAGAACTCCTTCTTGATGCAGAGGAAGGACAATCAACATGAAAACAAACCCAAAAGACAAATCATTCTTGCATGTTCCTCATGGCTGCTCCTAAATGCACTTTTAGAAGACTTAGCAATGAACCTACTTGGAGACCTTGATTCAACACAATGTAAAGATAGTGTGAACATCATGGTAGACTTGTCTAAGGGACTTGAATGGTCATAAAAAAATTTTTGTGGAGGCTCAACAATGCAAAAATTCATGGGGCTTACAAGATTTATGTTGTTCAAACTAGGAAAGGAAACATTAATGGCCTAAAGCCAAATCAATAAAGATTGCTTCAAACCATCAACTACTGACTTGGAGGCCTTTGTAGAACATTTCAAAGGTGTTTCCATCAAGTATTCACTACCAAGACTCATTCAAAGCACCAACTTGCTTGGACACTAGCACCTTGCTTATGACTTAAAAAATAGTCCTCTTGGGATAGTCATAAAATGACTTGTATTAACCCTTCAAAAATGCTCAAAACCCCAACATACAGGTCTTCAAGACCTCTCCACATATTATCAACACCTTCACCAACCACAAAGAACCCAAACCACTCCTTATTTCACTTAAAAATCACAAAAAAAACTTGCTTCAATTCATTCCAAACTTTAATAAAAACTACAACCATGCTTCCATAATGCAAAGGTAGGGTTTACTTGATTTCAACAACAATAATGGCTAAAGGCTTCTAGGACTCCAAACATAGTTGACCATTCAATGGCTTGGTCATGGATTTTTCTTAGGACTTCTTGGCATTATTGAATTGGATCTTCCTATGTCATGATCATACTTTTCAAATGTGACTCAGATGGAAATAATTCATTAATGTGTGTTGGCATTCTACTAGACACAACAAACTACCTTTTGATAGTCTCCTTAGGATAGTATACTCTAGGCCTTGTCAAACAGTCCCATAGGATAGTCAATATAAATGCAAGGGAATGACCTTTTAAAGGCTTCCAACTTCTTGAAACAGGGCTACAAGGCTTCCACTACATCCATTCTTCATCCTTGCTTCACAAATGCACTTCAAACATGTTCTTAGGCACCTAGGGTCAAAGCTTACTTGTACAATCCTAATAGGAAAGTCACATCAAATTGACACAAAATTCTTATCATGAATCAAGTACTCATTGAAATAGGTCTATAGGACCTTGGCACACATTCCCAACACCTTCTCCAATTCCAAACCAAACCCAATCATGCATTGATCCACCCAACTTGCTTTCCAATGAATACACAATTTGATTTTCACTGTGAAATGTAACAAACTGTCATTAATAAATTTCACAAAACACCTAATGAATCCAATAAATTCAATGAGGTTGAAGATAGAATAGTTATAAATTTTTTTGCAAATTTTTACAAAGATCTAACAGTCGAAACAAAAGTTATGACATTTTTCCCAAAACAGATAACCCTAGGTAGGGTTTCAGGCAAGTTTTAGTAAATTTGCATTAACTTTCAAAATACTCAATGAAAAGGCACCAAACCAAATTAAAATAAAAGTTAGTTAATCACTCTATCAAACAAGACCAATCTCAGGACCATACCAATCTGTACCAGTCCATACCATGCAATGGAGCAGCAATATTGCAGAAAAGAAACATAGAAATAGTCTCCACATTGATTCAAAATTTATTCAAATCTTCAACCAACCCACCTCCAAACCTTAGTTCATGCATAGAAATCATATTTATGCTTGTAAAAAAAAAGAATCAACTCCCAACCAACCCTCAACCAACTTCTAACAACTTTTCATAAAGTTGACATTACAATAAAAAAAAGTTGTCATTAACAACAATTGAGCAATTTTCTTTTACACAAATGACACAAAAAATTACAAATTGACCCCAAGTGATGGAAATTGGTCAAAATGACCTTATTAACATGAAACAACACAAAACAAGACAAAAAATCAAACTTTTCCTCCTATAGACATCAGGTCCTGAGGGTGCTCCTGCACCATTCCATTCGACCATTACAAACTATTCATTCTTTTTCCAGCCATTTACAATTGATTCCAATGATTAGGAACCATTTTCTTGAATGCATGTAACCGTTAGCTAATTTTTGACAACTTGCTAAAAATGCATGACAACTTTTCTTGCCCATTTGACAACTTTTTGTAACTTTTAAATCAACGACCCTCTAAGCACACTAAAGTGAATTACATGATTTCACATAGTCATGAATGACCATAGGAAACTCCTAAACACACCAAACAACTCCTAAAACCAAAATTACACAAAATACCAAAAGGGAAGAACAACATGAACAGTGGGGGTAGCAATGTTTAATTACCCTCCAACACCTTTGACAACTCTAAAATATTCTTCAACCAACCAATGTCTCCAAACAATCACTTGGAATTTGGTGCTCTCTTCAACTTTGGCAACATAGTCACATGGCCAATAGCACAAACAAAGGATGGAACAGTATGAGCACATACCAAGTGAATGCAATTAGAGTCAAAAGGTCAATGGAATGGACTTCCAAGTGAATGTTTCCAAGACATTTCATTTGAAGCAAGGAGATTTCGAAATTTTCTAAGGATTTACACATGTGGTAATAAATAGTTTTTTAGTAACTTTTAGCTTATTTAGGTGAGGCACTAGTTTTTCCTCTGAGCTACGTTCAATCGACAAAATCTATTTTGAGTCCAAAGTAAAAAAATGGCTGCAATCTTTGATGGGTTGTTACTCGGACACCGTGATGCTTAGAAAATTCTCGTCTAAGGCTATGGGATTGTGTTGGGCCCCCCTACAATAACCCCTCTCAGTTTTCACTATCTCGGAGGAGTTTTCCTGTGGTGGCAACATTTCGCTTGAGGAAAAAGTTTTCAAATGCAAGTAATGAAAAGTTACAAAGTTGTGCAACTTTCATTTTGCAACTCGTGTGATCAAATTAACTATTTAAATGCATTTGGGTGGGTAAGTTTAAGGTAGGCATGGTCCTCTTTCACACCCAAACACGTTGAATCACTCTGAACTATGTTCAACCGATAGAATCCCTTAATAGTACAAAGAGCAAAATAGCTACAATATTTGATGGGTTGTTACTCAGACACCATGATGCTTACAAAATTCTCGTCTGATCCTATGGGTTTGCATCGAACCCCTCTAAAATAACCTCTCTCATTTTTTGCTATCTCAAAGGCATTTTCCTATGGTGGAGACTTTTCGCTTAGAGAAAAAGTTGTCAAATGCAAGTAGTGCAAAGTTGCAAAGTGGTGCAACTTTCATTCTACAACTTGTATGACCAAATGAACTATTCCAATGCATCTAAGTGGGTACATTTACGCTATACATGGTTCTCTTTCGTATCCAAACATGCCGAATCGCTCCAAGCTACAATCAACCGGTAGAATCCCTTAATAGTCCAAAGTGCAAAATTGTTGCAATCTTCAACATGATGTTTACTTGAATATCGTGATGCTTAGAAACTTCTCATCTAAGCCTATGGGATTGCATTGGGCCCCTCTACAATAACATCTCTTGGTTTTCGCTATCTTGAAGGTGTTTTCCTGTGGTGGCGAATTTTCTTTTGGAAAAAAAGTTGTCAAATGTAAGTAGTGCAAAGATGCAAAGTGGTAAAACTTCCATTCTACAACTCGTGTGACCAAACAAACTATTCTGATGTGTCTGGGTGGGTACGTTTATGCTAGGCATGGTCCTCTTTCGCACCCAAACATGCTGAATCACTCTGAGCTACATTCAACCGAAAAAATTATTTAAGAGTTCAAAGTGCAAAATGGTTGCAATCTTGTACATGTTGTTGCTCGGATACCGTAATGCTTAGAAACTTCTCGTCTAAACCTATGAGATTGCATTGGGACCCTCTACAATAATCTCTCTCAATTTTTGCTATCTTGGAGACATTTTCCCATGGTGACAACTTTTCACTTGGGGAAAAAATTGTCAAATGCAAGTAGTGCAAAGTTGTAAAGTGGTGCAACTTTTGTTCTGCAACTCATGTGACCAAATGAAATATTCCACCACATCTGGGTGGGTACGTTTATGCTAGGCATGGTCCTCTTTCACACCCAAACACACCGAATCACTTTGAGTTACGTTCAATTGACTAAATCCCTTAAGAGTCCAAAATGCAAAATAGTTGCAATATTCAACATGTTATTACTCAAATACCGTGATGCTTAGAAAATTCTCGTATAAACCTATGGGATTGTGTTGGGCCCCTCTACAATAAAATCTCTCACTTTTTGTTATCTTAGAGGCATTTTCCCATGGTGGTGAATTTTCACTTAGGGAAAAAATTGTCAAATGCAAGTAGTTGAAAGTTGCAAAGTGGTGTAAATTTTGTTCTGTAACTCGTGTGACCAAATGAACTGGTCCAACACATCCAAATGCATACATTTATGCTAGGAATGGTCCTCTTTCACACCCAAACATGCCGAATTTCTCTGAGCTACATTCAAATGACAGAATCCCTTATGAGTCATAAGTGCAAAATGGCTGCAATCTTTAGCATCTTCTTACTCAAATATCATGATGCTTAGAAACTTATCATCTGAGCCTATGAGATCACATTGATCCCCTCTAAAATAACCTCTCTTGGTTTGTGCTATCTCAGAATCATTTTCCTATGGTAATGAATTTTCACTTGGGGAAAAAGTTGTCAAATGCAAGCAGTGCAAAGTTGCAAAGTGGTGCAACTTTCGTTCTGCAAGTCATGTGACCAAATGAACTATTTTGATGCATCTAGGTGGGTATATTTATGCTAGACATGGTCCTATTTCACACCCAAATATTACAAATCACTTCGAGCTACATTCAGCCAATAGAATCTCTTAAGAGTCCAAAGTGCAAAATGACTGCAATCTTCAACATGTTGCTTGGACACCATGATGTTTAGAAACTTCTCATCTGAGGTTATGGGATCGCATTGGGACTGTCTACAATAACCTCTCTATGTTTTCGCTATCTCAGAGGCGTTTTCCCGTGGTGGCGACTTTTTGCTTGGGAAAAAAGTTCTCAAATGCAAGTAGTGCAAAGTTGCAAAGTCGTACAACTTTCGTTCTACAACTCATATGACCAAAGAACTATTTCAACACTTCTAGGTGGGTATGTTTATGCTAGGCATGGTCCTCTTTCACACCCAAACACTCTGAATTGCTCTGAGCTACATTCAATTAGCAGAATCCCTTATGAGTCTAAAGTGCAAAATGGTTGCAATCTTCAACAAGTTGTTACTTAGATACTGTGACACTTAGAAACTTCTCATTTTAGTCTGTGTGATCATGTTGGGCCCCTCTACAATAAAGTCTCTTGGTTTTTGCTATCTCAGATGCGTTTTCCCGTAGTGGCAAACTTTCACTTGGGGAAAAAGTTGTCAAATGCAAGTAGTGCAATGTTGCAAACTGTTGCAACTTTCGCTCTACAACTCATGTGACTAAAAAAACTTTTACAACACATCTGAGTGGGTATGTTTACACTAGAAATGGTCCGCTTTCACACCCAAACATGCCCAATTATTTTGAGCTACATTCAATCGGTAGAATCCCTTATGAGTCCAAAGTGCAAAATGGTCGCAATGTTTAGCATGTTGTTACTCGGATACCGTGATTCTTAGAAACTTCTTATTTAAACTTATGGGATTGAATTGGGACCCTCTACAATAACCTCTCTTTATTTTTGCTATCTCATAGGCATTTTCCTGTGGTGGTGAATTTTCACTTGGGGAAAAAGTTGTCGAATGCAAGTAGTGCAAAGTTGCAAAGTGGTGCAAATTTTGTTCTACAACTTGTATGATCAAATGAACTATTCCAACACATCCAGGTGGGTACATTTACACTAGGCATGGTCCTCTTTCACACCCAAACACACTGAATCGCTCTGAGTTATATTCAACCGACATAATCCCTTAAGAAATCCAAAGTGCAAAATGGCTACAATTTTCAGCACGTTGTTACTCAGATACCATGATGCTTAGAAAAAAAAATTCTGACCCTATAGGATTGCGTTGGGACCCTCTACAATAACCTCTCTCATTTTTCACTATCTCAGAGACATTTTCCTGTGGTGGCGACTTTTCACTTGGGGAAAAGTTGTCAAATGCAAGTAGTGCAAAGTTGCAAAGTGGTGCAACTTTTGTTTTGCAACTTGTGTGACCAAAAAAACTTTTCCAATATGCACAAGTGGTTACATTTATGCTAGGCATGGTCCTTTTTCACACCCAAATACACTGAATTGCTTTGAACTACATTCAACCGACAGAATCCCTTATGAGTCCAAAGTACAAAATGGCTGCAATCATCAGCATGTTGTTATTCAAATACTGTGACACTTAGAAACTTCCCGTCTAAGCCAATGGAATCATGTTGGGACCCTCTATGATAACCTCTCTCAGTTTTTTCTATCTTGGAGGTGTTTTACCATGGTGGCAAATTTTTACTTGGAGAAAAAGATGTCAAATGTAATTAGTGCAAAGTTGCAAAGTGGTGCAACATTCATTTTGCAACTCGTGTGATCAAACAAAATATTTCAACACATATAGGTGGATACGTTTATGCTAGACATGGTCCTCTTTCGCAACCAAACACACTAAATCACTACGAGCTACATTTAACTAGCAGAATCCCTTATGGATCCAAAGTGCAAAATGGCTACAATCTCCAGTATGTTGTTACTCAGATATCATTAGGCTTATAAAATTCTTGTCTAAGCCTATGGGATCTCATTGGGCCCCTCTACAATAACATCTCTTGGTTTTCGATATCTCAAAGGCATTTTCCCATGGTGGTAAATTTTCACTTGGGGAAAAAATTATCAAATGCAAGTAGTGCAAAGTTGCAAAGTGGTGCAACTTTTTTTCTGCAACTTGTGTGACCAAACGAACTATTCTGACACATTTGGGTGGATATTTTTACGCTATATATGGTCTTTTTCACACCCAAACATGTCGAATTGCTCTGAGCTACATTCAACCGACAAAATCTCTTATGATTCCAAAGTGAAAAATGGTTGCAATCTTCAACATGCTATTACTTGGATACCATGATGCTTAGAAACTTCTCATCTGAGCCTATGGGATCGTATTGGGCCCCTCTACAACAACCTATATCAATTTTCACTAACTCGAAGAATTTTTTCCATGGTGGAAAATTTTCACTTGGGGAAAAAGTTGTCAAATGCAAGTAGTGTAAAGTTGCAAAGTGGTGCAACTTTCATTCTATGAATCATGTGACCAAATGAACTATTCCAATGCATCTGATTGGGTACCTTTATGCTAGGCATTGTCCTCTTTTGCACCCAAACATGTTGAATCGCTTTGAGCTACGTTCAACTGATTGAATCTCTTAAGAGTCTAAAGTGCAAAATAGTTGCAATCTTCAGCATGTTGTTAATTGGATACCATAATGCTTAGAAAATTCTTATCTGAACCTATGGGATCATGTTGGGCTTCTCTACAATAACCTTTCTCATTTTTCGCTATCTCAGAGGCGTTTTCCCGTGGTGGCGACTTTTCGCTTGGGAAAAAAGTTGTCAAATGCAATTAGTGCAAAGTTGCAAAGTGGTGCAACTTTTGTTCTACAACTCATGTGACCAAATGAACTGTTCTGATGCATCCAAGTGGGTACATTTATGCTAGGCATGGTCCTCTTTTGCACCCAAACATGTTGAATCACTTTGAGCTACATTCAACCAGCTAAATCCCTTATGAGTCTGAACTGCAGTTGTTGTCACCGAATAGTGCACCCTTGCTGAGATACAAAACTCAGCCTACAAGTGAAACATTGGATTTGGATATTCAATATCCATGATGTATGGTTTTTCATGCTCTAAAGTTATAAAACATGATGTGGCAACAATTATAGGACCATGTTTCCCAATGATTTTTCATGTTATTTCATGCATAGAAAATGGAAGGAGGTTTTTAAACTTATTTAAATGATGAATATTGGAGAAATGTGATAACTACACAAGGGTGATGCATCTAGAAATCAAACGTATATTGTTGTTCATACACATCTAATATCTTCATAATATCATTAAAATTGACTTGTGCATTGATTTCATTTAATGAGATGTCAAGTGTTGTGATATTAGTAAATGAAAATAATTTTTGTTGGTTAGATCAACAACTATCATGTGTTTTGATGCACCTTCATACAAGTTCATAGAGTTATATATATATGCCCGTGAGGTTTGAAACATCCACTTATTCTATAGATGCAAATGCAATGATTGCTAAGCTTTTGAATCAGAACCATTAGTTGTTGGATGCCAGCCTCATCCATGAATTAAAAGCAATACATTTTTCTATGATATTTTTTTATGGGAAGGATCTCTTATAGTTCATTTGAAACCTTTTGGTGTTAAAGTCCTTGCCACTAGACGACAATATAACTCAAGAAGCATGGAGCATACACACAAATACATGAAGTATACACATGAATCATGAAGAATACACATGAACACATGAGTTATACATTAGAAGCATGAAGCATACACATGAATACATGCAATATACATGAAGTATACACGTGAATAAGTGAATCATACATGTGAATAAGTGAGGCACAAGTAATTGAAGCATTGCAAAGGATACAAACCACCAAGAATGGAGCTTATTTACACAATACGCATTAGATGGAGCTTATTGAGCAATCATTGGTAATTAATTAAGTATTAGATGTAAACAAAATCCATGTGTACAACATTCAAGCATACAATTTACACAATATGCATGATAACATCATTCAAGAATGGCAGTAGCAAAATAAGATTTTCTTTAATCAAAAAGTTGTAAGGATATACAATGATATATATTGATAAAAGTATATACAATATATCCAAAAAAGCCATACATGCTTAGTAAAAAAGAGCCATATGGACATAAAATTTCACATATATATCTATAGTACAAAACATATGTTCCAAAATGCCACATAGGCATACAAAAAATGACCCTAATACATAGTCATTTCCCTCTAGGGGAAGGAAAAAGATCCCATGTTGCCTTCGAAATTCTACTGGATGGAGTGCCTATTGGTTCTCTTGTCTTTCGAACACACTCACTAGTCCTCCTCTCTTCACTCTAGACGTTCAACTAATACAATAAAAAGTAAAGATGTTAATTCATAGAAATTGAATTATGGAATGACATATAACAAAATATAATCACTTACCGCATACATATATTCATCATGTGCATTTACAACATTACCACGTCCATGATTTGGAGTGACAACCACCTGTAGCAACCATCAAGATAGAAATTAAACTACATTAAAGTATCGTGAAAATTTTCTATAATAGACCATAAAAGAGCAAATATAATGTCAATTTGACTAATTTGTTGCATACCTCTCTCAATGGATCAGAATTGGCTATTGTTGTAGCAACTCCATGGTCCATCATGCCACCAACATCACTAGGATTGTTTGATGTCAACAACTACAAATGAAACAACATATCTAACAATAATATAAAGAAGTTCAGGTAATCCCTTTATAACTATCATAAATGAAAGAGTAAATGGTTGACCTCAGTTGAGACTACAATATAGTGCTTACAAATCACATAATGGTGAAAGTACTAAGTCCATTGGGATATTCCAAACTCTTGCAAATACCAAAGTTCAGTGCTCATTGAGATTTGTATTACATATGTTAATGAACTAATGTTAATGAGGGCATGTTGTCAACATAGTGATAATGCCACAATGAAGTTCACATGAATGAAGTAAGGATTACTATGTTACTAGCAGATTTCAAAGGGATAATGGAACATAGATGAATTAGGACATGTCTAGGGTTTTACTATAGCACATGAAGTTGGTTGTTGAGGTGTGCAATAGTAATGGAGAAGAAAACTTTGGTCAATAATGAGTGGAAGGAAAGATTTCTTCTAACGGTGTATAGGATAAAATTTGGATGGAGGTGCTATAGCATAGAGGGGATAAACAAACAATACCAACAGGGGATAATGGAATATATGGTGAAATAATAGAGGGTACAAAGGGATGGGAGTCGAATGTGATAATGGAACATGGGATGGACTAGAATAGATTAATGGGATGGGCTACGATGGGATAACAAAATCTATCATGAATTATTAGAGGTTAATGGGATGGGATTAGGAGGGAATAAAGGAACATAAGGTGAATTAGGGAAAGATAGTGGGACAAGACCAAGAGGGGATAATGGAACATAAGGTGAAATAAGAGAGGGTAATGGGATGGGGATAGAAGGGGTTAATGGAACCTAGGATGAACTAGTACAGATTGATGTGATGGGCTAGGATGGGATAACAAAATATAGGGTGGACATTTAGAGGTTAATGGGATGCGACTAGTAGGGAATAATGCAACATAGGGTGAATTAGGAGGTTTCTAGGGTTTGAATATAGTACATGAAGTAAAAACTTGACCTGTGTGTAGTAATAATAGACAAGAGTTATCTAGGATGAAACGTGGATAAAGATGGTATAACATAGAATGGATAAGAACATAGGGTGGAACATAGGGGATCATGGAATATCTAAGGTGAAATAATAATGGGTACAATAAGATGGGAGTAGAAGGCCATAATGACACATAGGATGGACTAAAAGATATTAGTGGGATGGGATAGGAGGGGATCATGAAAAATAGGGTGAACTATTAAATGTTAATGGGATGGGATTAGGAAGGAATAAAGGAACAAAAAGTGAATTAGGAGAAGATAATGTGACACAATCAAGAGGGGATGATGGAACATAGAATGGACTAGTAGAGATTAATTGGATGAGCTAGGATGGGATAATAAAACATTTTTAAGGTGAACTATACTAGAGGTTAATTGGAAGTAATTAGGAGGGAATATTAGACCATAAAGTGAATTAGGAAATGTCTAAAGTTTGAATATAGGACATGAAGTGGGAACTTGAGGTGTGTAGTAATAATGTATTAGATATTTCATCAATAATGAGTTGAAGGAAAGGTTTCTTGTAACGATATGTGTATAAGATGAAATATGGAGGAAGGTGGTATAATATAGAAGATGTTAAAGATTGGTATATGAGATATAAAATGGTTAAAATATGCATGATGAAAGGAATGGAAGAATGAGAAGGATGGTGAATGGTAAATATAATTAGGATCTCACAAGACCAACCAATGTTTGTATTTCTCATCATTTTTTTAGATTTGTATATGCAAGATTAAGAAAACTAGCTAACATTGTTTTACAACACCATTAATGAATAAAGGCTACCTGAGTGAAAGTTGTTTGAGGACACAAATTGTGAGGTGTGGAGGTCGGAGGTCCACTAGAAAACTGTTTGACATCCAAAGAATTTTATGAGACAAATATTCAAATATAACATTCAACTGTTCAAATGCATTAATAATATATTTAATACTAGTTGCATACCTATGGACTCAACGTCGATAATGAATAAGGGTCTATAGGAATGGAGCATGTCTCATGAACACTCTGACCCTAAAATTTCATCATATTGATTCTAATAATTTAGTTATTCTTAAATTTCAAAATATAATTAAATAAACAAAATTAAATGAACTTGTTGAATTTTACCCGAGTATCAATGCCAAATGTATTATTCAACAATTCATCTATCATAGCCATCACCTCTGCAACTGATATAGGTTGTGTAGTTGCATCCCGAGCACTTTGATAATCGTATGTATGCAAATAGCACCACAAGTGCCACAATGGTGTGGTGGAGATTGGGGCATACACATCTCCTCCACATCGGGCTCTACTAGAGACCCAACACACTGTATAATGGTCTGGGTGAGCAAGCTAATCAACTCCAACGTGTCCACCTCTACATTGTCCTTAACAATAGAAGAAACAATGACATGCTCCACCATGGGTTTGGCCAAGGGTCTTAGTCCCAATTGTGGATTACGTCGTGCATCAAGTCTATCATGTGTGGAGCCCCCACCTCTACCCTGAAATTCTAAGATGTCAAAATAATTTGGCATCTTATTGAGGACAAACACACAATAGAGTTTCCTCAAAAATTATTGTGGTACCTCATGGTTATTGCATGGCGGTTGGTCAAATACCATCCACCACCACTCCCAAAAAATATTTTTAATTAACTCATGGTGGCACCAATGGATGCAGAACCTCCTGCATGCATGATACAAAGGTGCGTTGGTTCTCGGGTCTGTAAATAGGGCACGCAAATCAGCTTTGCTAATTTTTTGTTTTTTCACATCTGCATATGAAAAACCACTAGCATAAAATTGTCTCATCTCATGCCTCTTATTTGACTAAAAACTTATTTTCTCACTCATTTCTACTACATGAGATACAATTGACTTCAACGATTCGACAATCCCTCTCCTATAAGGGTGGGTTTCGATATGCAGCTCGATTAATCTTCCAATTAATTGTTCAATGTCTCTTTTATTGTTTTCAATTTGATTTAGGATATTTTCTTGTGTTCCTTGAGGATTCCTATGAATTGATGGAGGGGTTTCAATTTGTTCTTGTATAGGAGGCTCTTCGTGAGGGGGTGATTGTGAATTCTCAATATTTGGAGGTGGAGATTCATTCCCTGAGAATTAGAACAAAGTTTTATTAAAAAAACCTATTTCAATCTACATTCTAAATCAAAATTGAAATAAAAATAATAAAAATACATACCTCTTCACAATATTTGACCTCTTTGATGTATCCTCGTGAAGAATCACAAGCTAAGAGTGCAAAAAATGGAAGAGATTTGGCAACCGCGAGTTGCAAAGATGAAAACCTCCAAGACAAGCCATGGGTTGAAAAGAAAATGAGGTTTGGAATGCATTTTTTGGCTTTAATTCACTTTTGCATTTGGCACATGCCAAATTTGGCATGTGCTAAACGGTCTATTTTGACATTTTTTCCAATTTGACATCAAAATTGTGTCACAGATTGGTGCACTTACCCTAAAATATGAGTTCTTGAATGTAACCCCTAATAATTATTATCTCCTTTTTTGATACCAGAGTTAACCTTTCCTATATGCACACATCATGATAGGGTGCCCTTAGAGTCCTTATGATAAAGAGTCACTACCAATACATGGTCAATGTGAGATTTGGATATCATGGATGGTGAAATGCGTTGAGGGGTATGAAATTTAGATGGATTGGTTGATATTTTGAAATATTAGACTCTCCAAGCTTGGGATGATAAGCAATGATGGGTGGATATGGAGATTCGATTGGGACCAACTTCTTGATTACCTTGTAGGTCACTCTTCAAGCTTTCTTTTGTATTGTTGGACATTTTTGATGGATGAACTTCTCTTTTTGATTTTTCCCCATAGTTTCTTTGACTAATGGAGTTTGATAGGGATGATTTTCATTCTTTTTCTTTAGTATCCATTGGTATTTTCTTTTTCCATTTTTTACCGATTATTTTTCTTCAATGATTTGTTCCTTTCTTTGATATAACTTTTTCTCTTGTTGTTGGTCCCAATTAGAGGTGGAAAAATATGTGGATGACGATTCATGATATGAATGGTTGTAGCATTGTTAGTGGTTTCATCATAAGGACCCTTCATGCTCCCTATGTTGGTGTTTTCATTAGATAAAGTTGCCACCAGTATTATAGAGGTATCATTGATATGTTTAGATTCCTTAATTGTTGAATAACCAACACCTTGATGCTTAGGATTTTCAACAATTTGCATTGGTTCTAGGATACCTTGTTCATGTAGGCCTAATACTCTACCTTGATAATGCATCCGTTGAAATATTTTATTTGCAATAGGATATAATTTATTTTGGAAACAAGGTGCTAATCCTTCTCTGCTCTGTTGTGGAACTTCAAAGGTGATAGCTTCTTCATTGGTAGGATAGCTTTCCCTAACAAAGATAAGTGATCCAAGTTTATAAGTGATAGGATCCCCAATATGTGGGATAACTTCCTGATTGATATCTTCGGCTTGATCTTCAAAGGATGTTTCTAATTCGAAATCCATGTAGAAGTCTTCTTCATGATCAATTTATAGTATGTATATGGATTTTGCTATGCCTTGATCATGTGTAAAGATGTTAATAGTAGGAGACTCGTGTTCCTTGATAATGATGTCAAGAGTATGAGACTCTTGTTTTTTGTTAAGATCATCTACATGTGCTTTAGGAGTAAGCATCTCATGGGTAGATGTATGTGCACTTGGTGTATGGATTTGTTCTTTTGGAAAACATTGGATGTCTTGGAAGATACCCACCAAGTCATTGTAGTATTTTGATGATAGGGATTCTTGATCTTGACTTTGTGTGGTATTATCTTTGATATGCTTTGGTTCATGCTCTTGACATGAATAAATTTCAAAGAAGGGATTTCTTGTAAAGGATCCTTGGATTTCCTTGAAATGTAAACATGTGGGTGATAGCTCTTGGCTTATATTTTATGCATTGGGTATAATTTTTGGATTAAGAGTCTCTTGATCATCAATACATGCTACCATGAGGTTGAATGATGTCAATATATCTTGGAATGGGTCATTTCTAGACTTTGGTGATTTATTTTGATCATGTTTGGGAATAATTTTTTTATGTATGTCCTCTTGCTCATTAGGTGGTATAGAGACATCTACAATGTGATTATTGGTAGATAGATCTTGATCATTTTTTTCAAGTTTTGAGGTTGAGACATTATCACTATTATCATTAGTAGTTGAACCTTGAATGTTGTCTTAAATAGCTATTTCTCGATCAATAAGGTATTGGATGATATTTTTGAGTTTAAAACAATTTGATGCATCATGACCTTTTACTTTATGATATTCACAATAAGTGTTGTCATTGTACCCTAGGGTTTTGAAGATAGGTTTGTAATTATCTGTTGATTTTGTAAGAGTGATAAGTTTAGCATTGACTAATGTTTTTAACACCTCCTCAATATGCTCCCCTAAAGGAGTGTATTCACGTTTAGCAGTGTGGTTGGATTGTAAGGCTTGTCATGGTGGAGATGATTTTTGTATTTGAGATGGAATTTCTTGTTGGTTTAAGATTGATGATTTTGATGTGGATATTGCTGATTTGGGGGTTGATATTGTTGATGGATTTGATTTTGATGTTGGGTGATCTGATTTTGATTTTGTGACTATTGATTTTGTTGAGTCACTTAATGTTGTGGAAATAGAATTTGTTGCTAATATGAATCTATGTTTTGATGATGTTGGAAGTGTTGTTGATGTGGAAATTGAGGTGTTAGTGGATTGATGTTTTTTTGTTGTTGATATTCAATCTTGTGACATTGAACATGTTTTTTTTTTTGACTACAGGAATCGGGTAGCACGACCCCCTATAAACTGCAGTGCGCCTGGTAAACTTTTTAACGTGACCGGCGGCGCTGGCGCGACACGCCCTCCGGTACCACGGGATGGGGGAGACTAGAACTCGTGACCAGCAGAGCCGCAACGGAATTACTTAGCCAACCGAGCTAGGGCCCCCGCCCTTTGACATTGAACATGTTGATGATATGTCATGTTTTAATTTTTTTCAAGTGTGTCAACTATTTTCTCAAGTGCATTTAGGGAAATTTGATGTTGTAGATTTTGTCTTTGATGGTGATTTTGAAACCCTTGATAAGAGTGATTTTGTTATGAATGAGGATTTTGATTGAAATCAACCATGTGAAAGGATGCTCCACAACCTTGATTAGGGGAATCCATAGTTGATATATCATTAGTATTTGTAGTATATGATGACCCCATGGGTCTATAGAGTGGAACTAGATTTGGGTGATAGATTGATATTGACATGTTTTGGGGATAGTTGGATGTTTTTATATGACGCTCATCTTTAGGAAACAAAGTTTACAAGACTTGGATCAATATTTTACTCTATTTTTCTAGAGGATATGTTGATGATCTACTTGAACTACCCTTGAGGTTGCAAGAAAAATCTAATATCTTAGAAATTGAGAGCAAGGGAATAATCCAAGTTTTTGTGTTTGTTTTGAATCCTAAAATGAGGTTGATTTTTTGATTTCCGATTTGGGGATGTGGAATGAAAGTTTAATAAGCTATGGTATGAATGTGGGTGTCCAAAATATTTTAAGAATATTATGTAAACTAAGTCTAAAATGAAGAATGGTGATGTTGGATTTTGACTAACATGTCTGATGATGTTTTCTAATAACTGAATGGGGTTTGAGGCCAATGTTGTTCAATTCAATTGTTCTTGAAAATTTTGAGGCCAATCTGTAAGTAGGTCAATAGCATTCCCTATTTAAAGCAATAGCAATAGTGTTTTAGATCAATAGTGAAACTATGTAAAGACAATTATGTCCAAGTTCAGCAAAAGCGACTCTATTTTGACAATGATTGTCAAAAACTAGAGACAACAATAGCAGAAAATTTGAGCAACAGCAAGAAAGATTTAAGTCAACTGCAGTAAGGTTTAGATCAATAGAAAAAAAATTTCAATAGTGACTCTGTTTAGGTCAAAAGTGGTTCTTCTTTTTAAAAGTGGCCCTTTTTTTTACAGTGATTATCATAAACTAGGGATAGCAAAAGCGACGGTTTTGAGTAATAGTGAGTAATGTTTAGGTTAACAGTGGTAAAACTTCTGTAATAGCGACTTTGTTCAATTATTTCTAGTTTTCTATGATGGTAGTTTGAAATTTTGAGATGTTTGATTGATCTGATTGTTTTGTGAGTATTTTTTGAGTTTTGGCAAGTGATAAAGCACATCAGTCAAAGTACACAAAACTAACCATAATGTTTTGATGATAAGGAGAAAAGATCAACCCATGTTTAAATTGGTAATAACATCGAAAGATATCAAGCAATATTATCCCTAAGGTCAAATTGGCCAATGATGACACTTTCAGGCCCACAACTTGGAAGCTCCTTCAAAGAAATGTAGGGACACCCTTTCAAGTGTATACACTTGAGTATTTTGAGAATGGATAGATAGGGGCCTCTAGGAATGGAAGGATGACCCAATCACCCTCTCCCCGAAGAGCTACAAGTAACTTATCCAAGTCAAATATTTTTGTCTCAATTCAAGGGAGTTCATATGGTGAGTAAATTTCTTCAGAGTTCAGTGCACATCTCTTTCATTGAACCATGTCATCAAGTAGAATATCTCAATCAAAATGTGGGAAAAACTACTTTAAAGTTCTTAGTCACTGCTCAGGGGACTCAACACCTTGCTAACATCCAGCAAGCTAAATAAAGCTTTAACCACTCCTACTAGGGGCTCTATATACCTAAAGGTACCTCCCCATTATAAATGGCACTATCGACCAAGTAATTATCAATTAGATCTTGGTGTTTAGCCTTGATCAATTTATATATCAGCCTGATGGAAAAACTGCTTTGAGTTGCCTTGAGTTCTCCAGTGCGGGATGTATCTCAACGCAGGCCCTATCTAAAGGTAATTGTTATCAGCTGAAATTGCACCCTTGTTGAACCTGATGTTCAACACCTCAGTGTAACATGGGAAGACCTTCAAAGCTATGGGTCACTTATAGACAGAGGTTAACCTCCAGAGAAGTCTGGCTTCCTTTGGTGTCACCTAAACTAATGATCTGGGAAGGAAAAGGGAGAAGGAATGCATAAAAGAAAGCTAAATCCTAAGGTGATACACAAAAATTACAGGAACCATGAGATACTCAATTTACACCTGAATACTGATGATGGACATAAGATTACACATCAAATTCTGTAAGTCTTACACTAACGTTTTACAAACAGGTTTGATTCACATGCTTTTTTTGGAGAGTAAAGAAAGATTTTCACATACTAGAATCCCTGTGTGACTAAGTGAACACAATTTGTAATTTGTATAATGATACTTTTGCAAAGGAGGCATGAAACACAAGATAAAGTTATGAAGGAATGAAAGAAATTCACAAAAATAACTTGATCATGAACCTGAAATGCACAACACTCTGTAGGAACAAGATGGAAATCTGAACATCAACAGTAATCAAGGTAAGCTTTATATAACATGCTCCAAGATGAGTTACAGAATTATGATAATCTGAGAGAGGACTGTAGAAGTCATAGACTTTAGAAAAGCATACATCGGAACTCCTTACAAAGAGGCAAAAAATGCCTTATATATCACAAATGTGTCAGCCCCCTAGGCTTACAAAATATCTATCTGAAAAAGATCTGCCCCTAGATATTTGATTGATTTTAATGCCGCACCCTATGTGCCCTATTGTTCATGTCGGTGTGAAGTCGCCCCTAGGGAAGCCTCTCAGATCTTTTGATTGAATTAATGCAAAACCCCTGCATGTCCATGACGGCGAAGAGTCATCCTCGAGGGAACCTTCTTTAGATATTTCACAGCTACTCCATTCATTCAGATCCATCGTGTCCCATTTGAGATACTTCGGCTGAACGCCTTGAATGACCTAATTTCACTTCATTTCGTGTGGCATTCAAGCAAGGTTGACATCCTCCGTTCTACCATGGCTCGTCTTAACTCCCCCCAATTGGTCGAGCACCTTCCATGTGGGCTTTGCAGCTAGTAAAAAAGTCCTTTGAAAAGAATCGCATCTCAGAAAGACACAAAAAGTGTCTTGCTGACGCGATTATATCATTTGGCAACCATCGGTGTAGTATGTGATAGTCGATGAGAGTTCATATCGAGTTCAGTTAGTCATATCGATACCACTAAGGCCATCGGCAACACACAATTTTCTCACTGGGATATCATGGAAAAATCTCCACTGTCAGCGAAGACCCTTGTTCGGAGAGACCTGCTACACTTGGCAAGACATCCTCAAGGTTACCCCGAATGCATTCCATCCTTTCGTGAGCTCCATATTCCTTTCATCGGGCATCATCAAGTCAGGAAGACTCTTGGCGATGACCCCCCCATTATCGGCAGAACCTTTGATGTAGTCGAGACATCTCGCCGAACCTCATTCCTTATACTGAGCGCATTCTACTCTGTCGGTGAGACATTCTATCTTGGAAAAATATTTTTCTGAGACCTCTAACCTCTAGCTAAAATTTCTTTTCACTTTGGAGGCTTCATTGCTTGGTGAGACTCTTGGCGATGGTCTCTGCCTCCTGCCGAGCTCCGATCTTAGTGAGACATCACACTGAAGTATGAACCTTCGGCTGACTTCCTTTCTTTCAGCCTAACTCCCACCGGTCGGAAAGAGGTCTTCCCAAGCTCCTCATGTTATGCCGAAGGCTCCTTCGTTGTCAATGAGACATCACCTTATCGTCGGGACATCTCATTCTCTCGGTGATGAATTTACTTTGCATCCTGTCGGGGAGACTTCCCTTCTTCAACATGACTTTATGTTGATGTCCTTGGTCTCAGCGAAGTCTTTCATTATCAGCGAGACTCCTATTGGCCAGACCTCATGGGGAACTCCTTTTGTCTGCTCGAGCTCACGTCACTTCACTGAGACCCATCTTGTTGTCAGTGAGACATTACCGGTCGCTGAGACCTCTCTCTGATTGCCTTGTTACGCTAATAGATCCTTAAGTCGAGGAGACATCTATCCTTCGGCAAGACCTAGTGAAGCCTGCTTACATACACGAAGGCATCCTTTCGATGAGACCTTCTGCTTTCACTGAGACGTTACACGGAGAGCATTTCATTTTGTACTTCATCGGCGAGACCTTAAGCACTCGCCAAGACATCTCCCCAATGTAAAAGCTCTCGTCGATATGTGTATCCCTCTGCCACCGATCGGTGAGACATAAAGATCTCACCAAGACCCTTCTCCGAAGGAGATCCTCATGCCGACGGGGAAATTCTTAGTCATCGGGACAATGATTTTGTCCATCCAATAGGTACCTGCATATGAATTCCACTTGCTGTGACATTCCTAGGGTCTTGGCAACTCTATCCTTAGAAGATTTTTATGCTAAACCTGAACAAGGCAGGCTTCTTCACTGAGTTCCATGTGACCTAGCGTCAGATTCATGAATTTTTCCCTAGTGCATATGTTCCATTTGGCCTTCTCGAACCTATGTCACATGATATTCTGCCTTATTGAGCCTGAGGGTGAAAATTAGGTAACAGTAATCTTGTAAAGTAAACACATGTGAAACCCAAAGTTCTTTTTATCACCCAAGAACGTCAAAAGACGTGAGGGGAGAGGATGCATGTACTTGGTTTGCCAAGCATAGTGAACACGATATAGAATCCATAGTAGTTTCTTTTTAAGCCCAAAATTTCAAGTGTGTAAAGATATCAATTCAATTTTTAAGTACACCAATTTCAAAGCATTTTAAACTTTCAAGAAGGATATAGCAATGTGCAAATCAAAATTGATTTGTTCAATTTTATAGCACCAAAAGAAATGTTTCTAAATCGCATTATTCATCTTAAAGATTCAACAAATGAAACTATGTTCATCTTTTAACCACGTCAAAATGAAAAACATTTGATTTTAGGAGCACTAATTGAAATGTGAGAATTTTCCTTATTCAATTTTGAGCACCAATTGAAATATGAGAGTTGTAGGTTCAATTTTTAAAAAGCACCAATTGAAATGTGAGAGTTTTCCTTGTTCAATTTTAAGCACCAATTGAAATGTGAGAGTTTTCCTTGTTCAATTTTAAGCACCAAAGGAAATGTGTAAGTTGTAGGTTCAGTTTTAAAAACACCAATTGAAATGTGTTTTAACCAAGATGCTTTTAAAATTTTAAATAGCTTGGACTGCTCGTCAACTCCACAATCAAATTGTTAGTCGTTCTCATGAAAAATGTGTCATAATATTGCAAGGGCTACACCAAAAATGTTTAGAAAATCTCCAAACACAACAATCAATCAATTGTTAAGGTAAGGTAAACTATGAAATCAAAGAAAAGTTTTGCAAATTTGACAAATTCAAAAAATACAGCAATAGTGAACCTCTTACCTATAATAGTGAACCTATTTTTAGTGAAATAGAAGCCATGTTTAGGTCAATAGCTCGACCAAGTTTAGGCCAATAGCGGCCAATTTTAGGTCAATAGAGGCCTTGTAAATATCAGTTAAAATACCCTTGTTTAAAAACCCGCAACATAAAAATGTTAATAGCGATCAAGTTTAGGTCAATAACAACCATGTGTAGGTCAATAGTGACCAAGTTTAGGTCAATAGTGACCAATTTTTGGTCAATAGTGATAAAAAAGAAGCAACAAATGCATTCAGGTTTGGAGCGAAAATGTTCTAGTTTAGCAAAAGTGATTCTTCAAATAGGCGTTCGTGACCGAGAACCTGGAACTACTTATCAAACTCAAAGAAAATATTAAAGTTAAGGACCTAGGTCCCCATCGGGCATGCCAAATGTCATAAAGGGGGAAATAAAGTAATAGGAAACAAGCAATGAATTAAACTAAATCAATTCAAAAATAGATTAGATTCCAAACATACTCATGAAATGAAGTTCTAAAATAACGAAATCAACAAACAATGTAATTGTAACTTGATAACATAAATTGAATTCAAAACCTTAAAATGTTACCATCTCATGTTGAAGTGTAATCTTTATTGATGTTGAATTGTGTTTGTATCAATACAAAGCCTCCTTTTGTTGTTTTGAAAAAGCTTCAAAGTGTGTTAATAGCGAACTAGAATGTGATAATAACTCTTAATATGCTCAAGAGATAATTTCTCAGCACTTCGCTATGAAGATTCTAGATGATTTGTGAGAAGGTAGAATATTTTTTTATAGATTTCCTATTTCCAAATGAATGATCGATATTTCATAGTAAAAGATAATGATTGATGGTTGAGAACCATTGAGAGGAAATAGATTGGCCAGTTAGCTTCTAGGATTGATCCAATTAAGGATTTTAATTGCATAATCAGAAGATTTAGATTGCATAAATATGTGTGATTGAAGAAATCAAGTTGAGTGGTTAGTGGGATTGAAGAATCGAGTTGGGTGGTTAGTGGGATTTAGGAATCAGGTTGAGTGGTTAGTAGGATTGAAGAAATCAATGGGATTGGAGAATAGATGAGTTAGTTAACATATTAGAGTGAGAAATCAGTGATCGTGATTTTCTCAATCAAAAAGGAGGGTGAGGATAATTAATTAATTGAATAATTAATTAAAATTGAAGGTGAACGTGCAATTCATGTTTGACTTTAACAAATAAAGTTGTATTTGTTTGTTGACTATGTTGAATGATGTTGAATAATTATTTTAATTATTCAAGTTTAGAGAGGGAAAAGTGATTTAATTAAATTATTAAAAGATAATAATTTAATTGATTTAGACTAATAGGGTCTATTGGCAACATAATTAAATAATTGATGTTATTTAATTAATCAAGAGGAATAAAGTTAGATTAATGGTGAAATAGTGAATTAATTACATAATTTAAGATTATTCACTTAATAGACAAAAATAGGGTTTAATGATGTAAATGATTATTTAGGATGAATTAATTAAATAATGTTAACTCACTTAATTAATAGAGGAATATAAAATTTGATAATAGTTAAATAATAATGTAAATTATTTAATCATTTAGGGAAGAAGGGTGAAATTTAGTGTTGTTTGCCAGTCAAGACAATTTAGGGTATCTGCAACTAACTCCAAAGGTTTTGTGGTAGCATACTCTTTTTTCTGAAATCTTACCCTTGTTTTCTTTCCTTGCTAACATTATTTGCATGTGGTGTTTGCAAGTTTGGTTATCTAGGCATGTGTCTAACCAGCTTCTTTGAGCTTACTTTTACCAAGTTATCAAAGTTGGCATGACCTATTCTTCTATGCCATAACTAATTCTCATGAATCTATCCTATCAGACAAATTTTACCATTCACTTCTCTAAGATTGTAAATATTACTTTAAGTTATTTTCCCTTCTACAACTAATCTTCCTAATTTAGCTCTCCTTATCTTACAGCCTTCTATATTAAATGTAGCTTTGTATCCATTGTCACACATTTAGCTAACACTTGAAAAAACATGTTTTGATCCTTCAACATAAAGGACATCATGTGTAGGAAACATTCCATTTATGCTCAAAGTTCCTTTACCATAAATTTTCACTATAGTATTATCTCCCAAACTAACAGATCCTTCTTTGTGGCTACTTAGTTAGATGAACTTGCTCTTATCACCAGTCATGTGTTTAGAGAAACCGTTGTCTATTACCCACAAATTTTGCTTCTCAGTATGGAATGCAGTTTGAGAAATCATTGATTGTGTAGCCTCTTGATCCTTTTCTTTCCATAATCTCTTGGGTTTCTTCTCTATCTTATCTTTCTCTTTTGTAGAGACTTGTGAACCTTTGTTCATACTAGGGATTATACCTTTCCTTTTACTTTGTACTCTTGGTTTTACAAAGTTTGTTCTATATTGTTTAGCTATTTGACCAAAATTATTACAGTTATAGCATAGCATATTTGTATCTATCAACAAAGAAAATGAACTTATGCTTAAAAATTTTGCTCTTCTTTTAGGTACAATCCTACATTCACTAGCCTTATGACCAAACTAATTATAGGTGTAGTAGTAACCATAGAAAAATGAGGGATACCTGGTCATAGCATTTATTTTTGTGAGATGAGGAGGTCTTCTAGACTTCTACTTCTTCAAGTCTTTCACTCTTATGAAACCATCTATATTAGTAGTGCTTGCATTTGATTTCTCTTTTGACTTCTTTTGTGAAGAGTTATTAGAACTTAAGCTTTGAGCATTGTAAAATCCTAAACTAGACATATCTTTATGTATCTTTTATTTGGTCAACATTTCATTCAGCATGTTGGTACTCTTATCAAATTTATTTTTCTTTTCTACATCACTTATTACCTTTTCAAGATCTTTTCTCAGACCCACTACTTTTGCTTCTAGCTTAATGTATTCATTAGATTTAGATTGTAGTTCTGGTTCAACTACATCTTCTATTCTTTTGGATTCTTCAACTTATGTCTTCAAGCTCACTATCATCTGATCAGATTTTTCAAGATTTTACATAGTTTTCCTATTTCTTTTTGTGCATACTTTTTTTTTAGTTCTCTTTTCTTAAACTCTCAATCTCATCTAGGACACAAATGAGTTCACCCTCTAGATCTACTTATCCTTCTTCTTCTTCATCGATGTCTTCAACTTCTTATTTTTCTTGATCCTCAGAAGTTGCTCCTAGTGCCATGAATAGGGATTCATTTCCCTAAACCACAAAGACATAATCATGATCTTGATCTAATGAATCACTTTCTCCTTTTATGTATAGTCTCTTCTTATTTCTAAATAAGTTATTCTTCTTAGAATAATAGGGTTTCATCTTTTTACTATCCTCTTCTTTCTCAAAGTTATATTTTTTTGTCATAGGTCATTTACCAATTAAATGTCCTATCTTACCACAATTAAAGCATTTAAAGGGTAACTCACCTTTGTAATTTTTGATCCTCTTATGAATATTCTAAAAAAATTAGCTTCTTCTTCATCAGCCTTCTCAAATCCAGATGTAGATGTTTTTGTTTTTTCCTTTTGGCTACTTTAAATGCAAGTTCTCTCTTGGAGGTATTTGCATCTCTCATTCTCATCTCATATTCAATGAACATGTCATGTAACTCATCAACAGTGATTTTATCTAGATCTATTGCTTCCTCTATTTTAGATATTTTATTCATACCTACATGGCAAGGATCTTAGAATTTTTTTGACAATAATAGATTCTTTCATCTCTTCTTCAAGACCTCTGATTGCATTAACTATTTCATCTACCCTAAGGAGATTGTCTGCAATTTTCTTTTCTTCACTCAGCTTAAGACTTTCAAGCTTACCTTTGTAAGTTTGTATTTTGGCCTTCTCTACCTTATCATCTCCTTCATAGATGCTCTTTAATTTTCCCCAAATTTCATAGGTTGCTTGACAATGCATAACTTTGACAAACTCTGAATTTTCCAAACCACAAAGAATTGCATTCTTAGCCTTTGCATTTGCTTCATATGCTTTCTCACCAACCTGTTCAGTGGGAGGTGTAGCAAGAATAACATAAGAATTTATCATAGACATCCAAACATCAAACCCTAAAGATGACAAATAGGATTCCATCCTTATATTCCAAAAAAAATAGTTTGATCCATCAAACAGAGGTTCTTTGTTTGAAGCATAACCTTCTTGACTAGCCATTGTGTTCATTGTCCAAAATCTACCTGAGTTGATTAATCTTATTTAAGGGAACCGGAGCTTTGATACCAATTGTTGGAACACAACTATCTACTGAGAGGGGGGTGAATTGATAGAGTTAATTAAAACTATTCCTTTAATAATTTTAATGCAAAATAAAAGCATATGCAGAGATCACACACATAAGAATGCATTACACTAGATGTACGTACAAAACCAATTATGGGAAAAAACACGCTAAGAATATTTGCTAGGATCTATTGTCCTAATCCAGCCTCACAATAAAACCTCACTAATTACAAAGTTTAAGGTCACCAACCCTAAGGAGACACCAATCCCCTTTTTTAAGAGCACCAACTCTAAGGAAGAACCAACTCCCTAACTGAGTGTTAAAAGGTGCAAGACAACTGAGAGGGGGTGAATTAGCTGTCACCAAATTCAACCACAAAACTTTAAATACTTATCAACTTCACAACCACATAATTTTTTTATTGAGTATGAACATGAAATGTAGATTAAAAAAAGCAAAATCAACCCAATGAACACCATATTTTACGTGGAAAACCCAATAAGGGAAAAACAATGGCGAGGATTACCTCACAATATAAAGTAATAGCAAAACCGAATACAAGAGGCTCACTGCCAAGGGCTCATTGTCTAAAAACAAAGGCTCACTACCTATAAAAAAGGAATCACTATCCAACATGGAGGCTCACTACCTACAGATACAAAAGATAATAGAAAGATTCACCACAACAATTTACACACATCCACAACCTTGATTAGAAGATTGCAAAAACCTTCAACTCACTACTTTCAAGAATCTAACACAATGAAGTACTACTGCATCAACTTACTTTCACACAACTCTACTCTTCACTTGTGGCTTACTTTGTTTCTTTGTATATAATCTTTCACATCTCAATTTACATTTATACCATCTTCAACCTTAGAAAATTTCTCCAAGGTTGGCCACATATGCTTCATTTCATAAATTCAAATTAGGTCAGCAACTCAAGATTCCCGCGATGGAAAGGAATGAGAGTGTACCAATTAAACACTTAACCAAGACCAAAAGCAACATCTTAGATCAACCACATGCTTCCCTAATTAAATTTTAATTATTCGTATGAAGTGTAAACACCAGGTCAGCCAAACCTAATGAAAACATAAATGAACATTGAAGTACACACTTCCCAGCAAGAAGATAACATGCAGATGACATAACACGCTTTATCATGCACAAGAACACATCTTAGATACTTTCAGATACATCTACAGTGGGTGCAACAACCTTTGAAAATAGAACACCTTCCAACAGTCCATCTGGACTGTGCAAACACACATAGCAACTCTTAAACCCAACTTCTAGAGCACCAAACCATAAAAATCTCTGCTATAACCTAGAAAACACCATTACAAGACACATTCCAGATCCGCAAGACCTGAAACAAATCAACAAAGGACTGTGGAGCAGAAAAATTTCTCCCAATCCACAGACAAGCAACTCTATCAAACCAGTTCACACATTGGTGAACACAACTTTCACATTCCATCAAACTAGAAGCTACAAATCAGGAGATGACACCAAAAAATCCCCAACAACAACCCTTCAGATCTGTACAAGCATAGGATCAACACAGTAGAAACATGAAGCACAAACAGGAGCACATTCTAAACACATACATAACTCTGACTTCAGTCTTTATTAATTTTCTCAAAAGCACTTGGTAACTCATCATTTCAGCACATGTGCAACATCATAAGGATAGCTCCATGTACTCAGAACATCTCAACAGCATCTCAACTATACATGCACAATCTGCAACATTTTGAACCGTGTTGACATCAATAACAACATTAATGACAACACCACCAAACTCGCTCATACTTGCAACAATCTCCCCCTTTTTCATTGATGGAAACACATTAGGTGAAAAACCATCAAAGACAACTCTCTCCTTTATTTTTAGATTAGACATGCATCCTCAATATTCTAGGAGAACACCTTCTCTTCCTCTTCTACTTTGTTTCACATGACTCTCTCTCCCCCTTTGACATCAATGGAAAAGATCAAAAAGCTCTGATCACTCCCCCTTAAGAGTCCACCCATGCAACTCATACTGCAACAATGAAAACTTTCTACTCCCCTTACGAAGTAGACCCGTTCATCAGTCCAAATAAATGAATAATTTGTGGATCCACTGGAATGATGCACCTCCATGTGCACCTAGTTCGGAGGGACAATGGTGCCTAACCTCTCCCTAAGATACTCAAAAGTATCCTTCGAAAGAGCCTTAGTAAATATATCTGCAATTTGTTCCTTTGTAGACACATATTCTAGCCTGACTTTATTCTCCAGTACCTTCTCTCTCAGGAAATGATATCTAATAGATATATGTTTTGTTCTTAAATGCATTACTAGATTCTTTGAAATGTTTATAGCACTTGTATTAGCACAAAATATAGAGATAGGCTCATCACATATCACTCTAATATCCTTCAGTGTTTGCTTCATCCACAAAACCTGTGTGCAACAAGATGCTACAACAATATACTCTACTTCTACAGTGGATAAAGAAACCAAGTCTTATTTCTTGCTTAACCATGAAACCAATCTTTCACCAAGAAAGAAAGCACCTCCACTGGTAATCTTCCGGTCATCCACACAACCAGCCAAATCTACATCGATGTAAGCACTTAAAGTGAAATCAGTATCCTTAGGATACCATAAGCCATAATCCAGTGTACCTTTAAGATATCTGAATACCCTCTTTACAGTAGTAACATGTGCTTCTTTAAGATATTCTTAAAATCTGGCAACTAAATATACTGCATGCATGATATTTAGTCTAGTAACAATAAGATACATCTTTCCACCAATCATAGATCTGTATTTTCTCTTATCATCTTTAGTAGATTCATCATCTTTACTCAGCTTACATCCGGTCACCATAGGAGTACTAACTAGTTTGGATTCATCCATTCCAAACTTCTTTAACAACTCTTTCACATATTTTGATTGTGAAATGAATATCCTCTTATCAATTTGATTTACTTGAATACCAAGAAAGAAACTCAACTCACCAATCATGGAAATTTCAAATTCTTTTTGCATTTCCTCTGCAAATCTCTTACACATACATTCATTTCCTCCAAATATTATATCATCAAGGTACACTACCACTATCAACATTTTGTTACCTTGGACTTTGAAGTAAAGATTGTTGTCAGTAGAGCCTTTTGTCAAATCCTTTTCGTGTCAAGTATCTATATAATCTTGTGCACCATGCTTTGGGAGCTTGTTTCAATCCATACAATGCCTTCTTCAACTTACAAACCATATCCAGTTTGTCTAATAACTAAAATCCTTCAGGTTGTTCCATGTATATACTTCTTCTTCCAATTCACCATTTAGGAATATAGACTTGACATCCATCTGATATACTTTGAAGTCCATGTGGGTAGAAAATGCCAAAAGCATCCTAATAGCTTCCATTCTTGCCACCGGGGCAAATGTCTCTTCAAAGTCTATGCCTTCAACTTGTGAGTATCCCTTGCATACAAGTCTTTCTTTGTTTCTTATAACTTCACCATTTTCATTCAACTCATTCCTCAACACCCACTTTGAACCAATTACATTCTTATTCATAGGTCTAGGAACCAGTTCCCATGTCTGATTCTTCTCTATTTACTACAACTCTTCTTTCATAGCTCTAACCCAACTTTCATCTTCACATGCTTCACACATAGACTTAGGTTCTATTTTAGAAAGTAAACACAAATTTACCTCAGCTGCTACTTTACTTCTTGTCTTCACACCTTCACTCTTATCTCCAATTATCTGTTCCCCTGGATGATTCTTTTGGACATACTTAGGAGTCTTGGGAACAAGTTCTAGTTCATTTTCTTCTTCTTCTTTAGTTTGTTCTTCTTCCTCTTCATTATTCTCTTTAAGTACTAGTGCGCAAATAGGATCATATGGTTCAACTTCACTTATCTCAATAGGTCTGTGCATATCCTCATCAACCTTCACATTAGCACTCTCAACAATCTTCCTCAATCTTTTATTAAAGCATCTATATGCTTTGCTAGTAGTTGAATATCCAAGAAAAATTCCTTCATCACATCTAGCATCAAACTTCCCAAGATTCTCATCATCTCTTTTAATGTAACATCAACTTTCAAACACCTTAAAGTATTTCACAATAGGAGCCTTGCCAGTCCATAACTCATAAGGAGTCTTTGTGATGTTGCCTTTGATCTAAACTTTGTCAAGAACATAAATAGCAGTGTGTATTTCCTCTCTCCAGTACACATCAAGTACATTATCTTCTTTCATCATGGTTCTTGCAGCTTCCTATATAGTCTAGTTCTTTCTCTCAACCACTCCATTTTGTTGAGGGGTTCTAGGAGTAGAAAAGTGTCTCTTTATGCCATGCTCTTCACAAAATGCATTAAACTCACTAGAAGTGAATTCTCCACCTCTATCAGATCTCAAACATTTGATTCATAGGTTCACTTCATTTTCTACTCTTTTTTTGAACACTTTAAACCTATCCAGAGCCTAATTCTTTTCTCTAAGAAAAATAACCCATGTCATTTGGAAATAATCATCAATAAGGAGCATGAAATACCTATAACCATTTAGGCTTCCTAATCTAGTAGGACCACAAAGGTCTGTATGAATTAATTCTAGCATTCTGGTAGCAGTTTACTTTTTTCCTTTGAAACTGCATCTTGTTTGTTTCCCTAACTGACACTTTTGCAAACAATATTAGCAGGATTTATGATTTTAGGTAGACCTCATACAACATCTTTTAAACTAATCTTGACCAGATTATCAAAGTTTACATGTCCCATTCTCTGATGCCATAGCCAACTTTCATTAACTTTAGATACAAGGCACTAACCATCAACACCCTTAAGCTAATAGATGTTTCCATGAGTTCTCCTTCCTACAACAACTATAGCTTCAGATCCTTTTTTGATCTCACAAGTATTATCCTAAAACACAAGTTTGAAACCTTTTCTACACATCTATCCAACACTCAAAAGGTTATGGCTTAGGCCCTTTACATAATATACATCATCAATGTTGTGAATTCCATCAAAACTAATTGTACCTTTCCCAATAATCTTTGCTCTAGAGTCATCACCAAACATGACCAAACCACCATCATAATTTTCAAGTTTAATGAACTTACTTTTGTCTTTGGTCATGTGACTAGAACATCCACTATCAATCACCCAATAGTCTTCATCCTTTCTAGAATGAAAGGTGATGACCAAAGTACCTTCTTGTTCTCCTAATCACTTTTTCTTGCGCAATTTCCAGAGTTAGGAGACACAAATTTATTCTCCAAAACTAAGAACAAGCATTTACTATCATCACCCTCATAATCAGATTCATCATTAGAGATTCCAGCTTCTCTAACATAGTACAGTTTTTTGAATTTCTTATCCTTTCTATCTGTATGATCTTTTCTCTTCTTATGTAGAACTCTATTCAGACATCTTGAAGCATAATGACCAATATTACCACAACTAAAACATTTAAAGGGCAACATACCTTTATACTTACCGGTACCTTTCTTCAACTTCCTTGTAAATTTATCTTCCAACTAATTGAAACCATCACTATCTGAATCATCTTCAATCTTTGTTGCTTTAAATTTTGTTTCTGTCTTTTCCTCTTTCTTTCCAAATTTTCTCATCTCAAATGCAATCAAGGTGCCAAATAACTGTTCTTTAGTATATTTCCTAGGATCATACGTTTCCTCAATAATTGAAACCTTGTCACTGTAACACTCCAGTAGGGTCATTAGAATCTTCTCAATAATATCTTCATCAGCTAGAGTGCTCCCTTGATTCCTAACTTCATTTGCTGCTAGATCAACCCTCTGGAAATAGCTTGCAATATCTTCTCCTTCTTCGATTTTCAAATTCTCATATCTACGCTTTGTCGTAAGCTTCTTTGTCAATTTCACTCTATCATTTCCTTCATAAATATCTTCCAAATTCTTCCAAACTTCATAAGCAGTGCCCAAAGAAATAAATTTTGTTCGCTTAGTCTTGGATAAAGCACTACAAATAGCATACCTCACTTTTTCATTCTCCTCATAAGCAAAAACCTCATCTGCAGTAGTAGGACCACTCATCGATGCAATATACTTCATCTCAACAACCTTCCAGGCCTTGTAACCAAGAGAGATTGGTATGTGTAGGATCATCATGGAAAAAATAGGCCCTTAAGTGGCGAGAAATTCAAAAAAATTTGAGTTAGGAAATTTGACGTAAAAATTTGAATAAGTTATCTATATTATTTCAAAAATATGTAAGAATAGAATCTATAGCAAATTGAATGTAGTTTCTAAACTACTAGGTTTTTTTTTTAAATCTATTTGGTGAAAATTTGAAATTTCAATGCAGTAGTACTTAAATTTCAGGGAAAAAATAAGAAGTAGGTGTTTGTCTAACCACAATAAAATGATAATATTTTTTTATAATATTTTAGATATAAGTAGAGGACTCATGTCTCAATGTGATGCATATTTTTTCTAATTTTTTTCCAAGTAAATAATTAATTATGAATTTTTTATTACAAATTTTAAAAAATATAAAAACTCGTATGTCTAACCACCTTAACTTGGTCAAAACTTCATGAAATTCATTTATTTTTTTAATCCTATAGTATGTGAAGCATAGAATGTCATGCATGTTTTGGATTCAAAAAATGTGATACTGTTTGAAAGCTATAGATGTTTTTCAATCAGCATATCAATTAGGACTTTAGTCGTAATTCAAATAGAAAATAAATAATAATTATTTATTAAATTCATAGTAAAGCATAATTTATATTGGTGGAAAGCTGAGAATCTCCTTTAAAAACCCTTTTTGTTTCATCAATTTTGGGTAAAAAAAAGGTTGTCAGCCACATACCCTACACATACCCATCATATTGTGACTTGCTAGCTCATCATGATCCTACACATACCCAGATAATATAACCTCTCATCTACACTTTCCAATCACTATAATCAAATCCATCAAACATAAGGATCACCAACTTATGCACCATTGGATCTACCTTAAGCGGTTAAGCTCTACACCAAGGAACCTTTCTCTGATACCAATTTTTAAAAAGTGTAGGACAACTGAGAGGGGGGGTGAATCAGTTGTCACCAAATTAAAACACAAAACTTTAAACACTTATCAACTTCACAACCACAATGAACACCAGATTTAACGTGGAAAACCCAATAAGGGAAAAACCACGGTGAGGATTAACTCACAATATAAAGTAATAGCAAAACTAAATACAAGAGGCTCATTGCCAAGGGCTCACTACCCGAATACAAAGGCTCACTACCTACAGATACAAAATATAACAGAAAGATCCACCACAACAATTTACACACATCCAGAGCCTTGATTAGAAGATTGCAGAAACCTTCAACTCACTGCTTTTAGGAATCTAGCACAATGAAGTATTGTTGCCTCAACTTACTTTCGCACAAGTCTGCTCTTCACTTGTGGCTTACTTTGTTACTTTGTATATTTTAATCCTTCGCATCTCAATTTACATTTATACCATCTTCAACCTTAGAAACTTTCTCCAAGGTTGGCCACATATGCTTCATTTCATAAATTCAAATTAGGTCAAAAAATCAACATTCCCGTGGTGGAAAGGAATGAGAGTGGACCAATTAAACACTTAACCAAGACCAAAAGCAACGTTTGGGATCAACCACATGATTCCTTAATTAAATTTTAATTCTTCGTATGAAGTGTAAACACCAAGTCAGCCAAACCTAATGAAAACACAAATGAAAATTGAAGTACACACTTCCTAGCAAGAAGATAACAAGCAGATGACATAACACACTTTATCATGTATGAGAACACATCTTAGATACTTTCAGATACATCCACAATGAGTGCAACAACCTTTGAACATAGAACTCCTTCCAACAGTCCATCGAGACTGTGCAAACACACACAACTCTAAAACTCAACTTTCAGAGCACTAAACCACAAACATCTCTGCCAGAACTCAAAGAACATCATTACAAGACACATTCCAGATCCGCAAGACCTAAAACAAATCAGCGAAGGACTGCGGAGCATAAACATTTCTCCTAGTCCACAGACAAGCAACTCTGTCAAACCAATTCACACACTGGTGAACACAACTTTCACACTCCATCAAACAAGAAGCTAAAAATTAGGAGATGACACCAATAGATCCCCAACAACAACCCTTCAGATCCTCACAAGCATAGTATCAACACAGAAGAAACATGAAGCACAAATTGGAGCACATTTTGAACACATACATAACTCTAACTTCACTCTTTCTTAATTTTCTCAAAAGCACTTAGTAACTCATCATTTCAGCACATTTGCAACATCATAAGGATAGCTCCATGTACTCACAACATCTCAACTATACATGCACAATCTGTAACATTCTGAACCATGTTGACATCAATGACAACATTAATTACAACACCACAAAACTTGATCATACTTGCGACACTGAGCACTAATGGCACCAACCAATCAGATTTATGGAGCTACAAATCTAGTTACAAAAGTGATTCTATAGAATCCAATTCAATGTTACAAGTTTAATCCATATATGTGCATTTTCTTGTTTTCTCTGCTTTTTTTTTTCTATTCTTCATAACACTCTTTGTTCTCTATTGCTACAAGAATAATTCCTCTTCTACTAATCTCTTATTAGTAGCTCATTCTTCTCTTTGAATGTGTATCCTAGATATATATTTACATTTGATCTACCTATTCATTAATGTCTCAATTTTTTTGAACTTTTCTATCTTTACCTTGAGCCATATACACACTCCTTACTGAGTTATACACTCTCTCATCATGCACACACACTTCTTAGTAGTATTCACCTAACAACTCTATATCCCTCTCTACTCTTTCCATAATGATAGGTCTTCTTTTTATATGCCATGTATCACCACTTAACTTCTCTATATCAAACCCTAGATTTGATACACATGGTTTGTTATTCAATAAATGACCATACTGTTTAATTGCACTGAATCTGATCTTATCACCACCTAAATTTCTAAGACATTATTCAACCAATCAAAATTTAGCTTTGAGTTGTCATGGAAAATTGTATTTTGTCTTATTTATCGAGTTTCACCACTTGACTACAACTTCCACTTCCTCACCGTTGAGAAAATTGTATCTTTAAATACTGGCCATAGATCTCCTTCTTCATGCCATGATTTGATGGTATTTTTTCAGTGTCTCAAATTTAAAACGTAACTATTAGATCTGATATTATTTGAATATACACCATTGATCTATATTGTACACTGTTGTCTTAGCGCATGTTAGCTTCATGCTTAAAGAATGATATATGTGATGCAATCACCTTTTGACACTTATCACCATTTTGCATATCACATTTTTATCCTTGTCAAAGAGACCTAGAAATGTGATGTTGTGTCAGTCATCAATCTCTAACTTCTTGCACTAACCATCAATCTTCACAAGAAAAGAGTCTTGAGATTGATCCCACTGGACATGTGGTGAGATTCCATAATCTCATGATCAAAAGAAGCGGGCCTACCACAAGTCTTGTGAACGAGCGAAAAAATGTTGATCTCTAAGCTTTGATTACCATCGTTGATTGATCTAGGCTAAAATATTAAGTACCAAACTTAAGAAATATTAACATCTTCAATGCTCCAACGATCCAATAACACTAGGATGAGGGGCCAGTTATAAGATGGTTTTGAAGGCTTAAGTCATAACTTAAGTGACTAGTAACCGTCTATTGAAAGTCAATAGATAAATAGAAAACTGAAGCACCATGACTGATAACCCTTTAGGGTTTATCTACAAAACCATAACCATACTAGAGAGTAGAAATAATTCTTTTCTAAGCTCATCATTTATCATCTGAACTTATGGATCATACTCTGGGAATGTACTAAAAAACCCATAACAAATAACCCTTGAAAACAGTCTCTATAGAAGTATAACAACTTTTCATAACAATATTGCAACTTTTCAACTTTTTCAAAACATGCTCTTCTCTCCATCAAACTTCAAAATTCTACCTATGATTGATCCTCTCAATCATCAATGACATCCTTAGATATCACTGATCACTATGACTACCATATATCTTTCCCTTTTGACAATAGTAACAATCATATTGCCAATCTCCTTACATCTCCTATCCTGACATTTCCTATTGCCAACAACTTTGTTGGTAACTACCCACTTTCTCCCATGGCTTTGTGGGCTGAACAAAAAATATGGAAACTAATGTGATATCAGATTAAAGATTTGAAGATGCAACATCTAGTTCTGTAGGATCGAATTTCCATGAAAAATCATAGCTTTTCACTTTGACCATTTTAAAGAACTTTTAAGGTGTAATCATCATGATTTTTTTAAACATTCCCTCAACTTAAATTCACTAAAGAAACCTAAATTCAAGAGCCTCTTATCTTATGATGAAGTAATTCATGCTATGCTAGGAATGGGTCCCCATGCTACTTTAAGCATAATGGGGCGTGTTGTGAGACCACACAACAAAATGCTCCATTTTAGTTCCATTATCTTCATTCAGAGATATATTATGATATAACATAGATCATAAGTTAGTCAATAAGAGTTGTGTGTGTGAAATTTGGGAGAGTTAATAAATCAACACAAACACCAATGAAACGAATTATATCAAAGATTTGAATCAAATAAACTACTCTATTTTGCAGTCAAACAATTTTTTTTAAGAACACTTCATTGTCCTCTATTCTCAAGGATTTATTAAACCACTTGGCCCTCAAATTTCTATGTGCACTATGGTTGTTAAAATGACAACTTGAGAAACGAGATAATATTAGACATGCAAGCCAATTAAGTTCCTACATGAAACTATATGATGAAAATGATAATGGATACTATGATGAATGGATAATGGTGTTATATTATACAATGTAAATGCTATGATATGAAGCTAGGATGATTTTGCATATGCTCAAATGCTCACTATGAATATACTAATCTAAAATGCAACTATAAAGAAAAGTATGGTATAAAATGCAACTATAAAGCAAAGTGTGATTCTAATATGTAACTATGAAACAAAACATGATATGAAATGTAACTATAAGACTCCAAAATGCTCCAATGCTCAAACGATATTCCTGCATGATAACTCTACTCAAATGTGGATACAAAATACAATGGCAAAGGGTTGTATTTATAGGATTTTCCAAGCATCTTGTGAGGTGTCAATGATCAACAGTCCAGATTCAAAGAAGAGGGATAAACAGCAGAGATGAACAGAATCAAGAAGGTGTTCCCTTGACCAAAGACAACATGCCAAATGGATGGAAGAATCAAGTGTGTGAGAGAAAGACCATGTGTTTGAAAGTTTGTTGAAGAAGTTTGTGAGGAATAAGCCATGCATTTGAAGATAATTCTAATTAAAAATTAGAATTATTTAATTTCATGTGACATTGGTGAGGTGGCATGAAAAGTTGTAGACATGTGCTTGAATTCCTAACCTGGGATTAATGACAATTAAATAAAACAAACTTATGGAAATTCATTTATTTAATTAAATTAGAAGAATATGATTTTAGATTTGGAGAATTAAAGGATATGAACTATATAAATAAATTGAGAATTTATTTATACATAGTCGAATATTAATTAAATAACTAGTATTTAATTAATTAAATGTCTTGACCGATTTTAGGTGTATACATTTTTCCCCTCTTTGAAGTAATGTGTTTACATGTTGCTTCAAAGAAAAATTTGATACTGATGCCGAGAAAAAAAATTTGATGCCCCAGACATTGATTTTCAGATGATGATGGATATATGCCTCGGGAGATAAATCGGTGAATTTTGGAATTTTTCAGGATTTTTTGGAATTTTGAAAATTTTGATGATTTTGCGATGATTTAAAGATGATGTCAAAATTTTATGCCCCAGAAACAATTTATCTCCTGAAAAATGATATATAAGTCTGCAGGTGATGATCTGATTAATTAAGGCCCCTTTGAAAAATAAAAATAAAACAACCCCATAAAATGCCACTTAATTAACCTTAAAAGGTTAAAAAGTTGATTAGAAAGTTCACTTGAGCATTTTGCAATTTGAAAACTTGTGAGTGAGTGATTTGTACAAACTTGGAGCAGAATGGTGATCCCCTATCACATGCATCGGTTCAAGCGGGTCAGGTGGCACAACTGCCCAGCAGCATATGGACCTCCAGTGAGTACCCCAAAAAACTGCCTCGTATTTCATGCAATTAATTTCCAATGAGGACCTTTTTTGAATTGTTTTAGTGCATAGACATCCCGAAGTAGCACATACATGGTATGTTTTAGCACATAGAATAGTCTAGTGTATAGGGATAGCGATGTAGCACATAGGTTAGATGAACTAGCGCATTGAATGATGTAGCGCATAGGTTGCCCGCAATAGCGCATTGAGTGACTATTGTGGTGCATAGGTTAGATTAGTGCCTAGGGAAATTAGATTAGCACATAGAGAAACCGAAGTAGCGCATAGGATGTTTCAGCGCATCAAGACCTTGTTCCGATGCATTGAGAAAATGAAATGGCTCATCTGGTGTTTTGGCGCATAGAACCTCTATTCTAGCGCATTGATGACTTTTTCCAGCACATTAGGTTTTTTAGTGCATAGAAAGAATATTCTAGCGCATTGGTGAAGTTTTAGACCAAATTGATGATTTTCCTTATTAGACTCCTTGATGTCGATGATGTTTAATCGTGTTATCCTTTGTGTTGATGATGATTGATGATGTTGATAGGTTAGATGTCCATTGATCTCATGATAGGTGAGATGCAATGATAGGATGATGATAATTAACCTCATGATAGGCGAGGATCAATTATAGGTTGATTGATCCAATAAACCTCATGATAGGTGAGGTTGAATTGATTGATGAACAAGGAAAACTTTAGTGGTGAATCTTCACCAATTGGTGAATAATTGAAATCGAGACCTCCAAAAATGGCAAATAGTACAAGCTAAAAAGGATGCAGAATCGCCAGGTTTTTACAAAAAAATAATTTTATCTCGATTAATTCGCCTTTGCATTATTCTTTAAATGACATGTCATTGGAACTAATTCGCTAGTAGTTTATACTCTAATTACAAATATTAATTATATTCGCCAGTAATATTATATTCCTACCATTAATTTTGGGGCAATATCGCCACTAATAATAAATTACCATTTCATTTTAGTGATATTTTAGCCTTCAATAGGGCTTTTAATTATTGCCATCGATTAGCTTTTTAATCAGATGGTTGCAAGTTGATTCTGTGAGTTTATATGCACGTGCATTTTAAAAGGCTTGTTGAGGCCCGAAATTTGTTTTGGGCCACAGGATTAGATTTAATCATGTGGCCCAAAACAAATTTCGGGCCTCAACAAGCCTTTTAAAAGGCACATGCATATAAACTCACGGAATCAACTTGCAACCATCCAATTAAAAAGCTAATCGATGGTCATAATTTCAATTTTCATATAGTCTTTTTTTTAAAGTGAGAATTTTAAAAAATACTTAATCCGTGTGTGCTCCAATGCATTTTCAATAGTGAATTTATGCTTGGTGGCGAGGGGCTCTGCCTCTCGACCCCACCTATATCACGACAGGAGTGCGCCAGGGCCGCTGTTCTCAAACCCCGCAAGGGGGCGTTTCCCCCTCGACCCCCACAAAGGGGCTCTGCCCCCTTGACCCCCGCAAGGGGTGCTGCCCCTTGACCCCACCGGTGGCTGTCGCCCCCAGGCCCCTACTTCAATATTACAAAAGACAAAAAAAATATGGGGGAACTGTGCCGACCAACTATGAAATTTTTTAAAGGAGAGATTCACCATTGTAATTAATCTTTTAGTGATTATTCGCTAGGATTCGCCATTGTGATTATTATTTTTTCCAATTATTCATTAAGATTCGCCAAGATTTTATAATTTTTTTAATAATGTGCTATAGATTTTCCAGGAAAATTAATAATTTTTTTCAAATACAAGGAAAGATTCGCTAGGATTTTACACCTTCACCGAGGGGGGGTTTCTTAAAGTTATCCCTATTGATGAACCTCATGATATGCGAGGTGCATTGATTGATTTGATAAACCTCATGATAGGCGAGGTTGAATTGATTGATTTGATAAACCTCATGATAGGTGAGTTGAATTGATTGATTAGATAAACCTCATGATAGGCGAAGTTGAATTGATTGATGAACCTCATGATAGGCAAGGTGCATTGTTTGATTGGATAAACCTCATGATAGGCGAGGTTGAATGGATTGATTGATGTTCATGAGATTTAATCAAAGTCTCACCAGAGCTAATTAGACTGATAGGTTGATTGATTTTAATTGATTGATTGTCTGATTTGCAATTTTGTGATGATAGGAGCCTTTGACGAGTTTACATATCAGAGAGTGGTTCCCAAGGACATGGGAGTTGATTCGCCATCTGACGCAGCCCGAGATAGCTATTACTACACAATGTGGTTTTTCATCTCTTATCGATATGCCCCATATTAGGGTGAATAGGGGTTTACTGACAACTTTAGTAGAGAGATGGCACAATGAGCATAACACCTTCCATTTTCCCACTAGTGAGATTACACTGACTCTTGAGGATGTCTACTAGATTTTACGGATACCTATTGTTGGGGAGCTTGTCCTTTATGATTCACAAGAGTAGGGCGGGACTGATGTGCTGCAGAGAGTATTTCAAGATGACCATATATGTGGGTATGAGATTCCATCGAGGGACATGGTCGATGCATACGCCACTTTGCCTTCTGTTCTAGCTAGTTTCATTGGAGGGTTTCTTTGTCCTGACTGCAAGTCAAAGGGACTATCTGTTGGATGGAGGAAGATCTTGGAGAGCATGATTGTTCATGGCACTCGATATGCATGGGGTTGTTATATGTTGGCCCATCTATATCATGATTTACATCAGGTTTTTTATCTGCGAGGAGCGAGTTTATTGGCGGGGGTCACATTACTCCAGGTCTAGGCCTAGGAGCATATAGCAGCCAGTCGGCCAGTTGGAGAGAGGCAACACCTGACCATGAGGCCATATGTTCATATTTATGCTAGTTGACTTGCTCAACCTAGGCTCGGCAAGTTGGAGTATTGGAGGAGGATGCTAGATGATTTAGAGTCAGTGGTATAGCGGCCATACGTTGATTGTGAGCAATGGCTAGAGGATGACACAGAGATGCCATTCTTATGTTAGTCGATTTATCTTATTAGGCGGACTCATTTTATTATTGAAAGATTCATGTTGTTGAGAGTGTTGAGACAGTATGATCGGGTACATGGGATGCCTTAGGGAGTGGCCCATTATGCCCATCAATGATAGGATGCTACAAAGTGGGGGCCAGTTTTGTCTTATGATGTAGTGGTACAGCACTTTCAGGGGTTACATGTCATTATTTGGGAGGTGCATCCAGAGATCATTGATGCATCGATATCTGAGGAGTATGCCATGTATATGTTCACGCACCTATTCCCATGGATTACGATTTCGGATGAGCCAACACCATTGTTAGTTGAGGAGGAGGCAAGAGGTCATGGGCGGAGGCAACGAAGGGAGGAGGCAGAGGAGGAGAAGGGTGAAGGGGGAGGAGGAGTAGGGTGAGAAGGAGGAGGAGAGTAGTGATGATGGCGATGATGAGGAGAGTGATGGGGGAGATGATGGGGGTGACGGAGGACCAATGACAAACGTTGGAGAGTTGAGAGTGCCTCACAAGAGGCAACATGTGGAGGTTTGACTACCCTCACCATAGCAGCAGACAGAGATTGTTGCACTTTAGGTACAAGTCAAGACTTTACAGGGTCAGCTAGAGCAAGTGCAGGCTTTTCTTATACAGGCACAAGGATAGGTACAGACTCTGACAATCGAGAGGGATGTTGCTAGGCAGTAGGTACATTAGGTATAGGCCCAACTTGCATAGGTACAGGCCCAAGGACAAGTGTAGGGACAGATTACCATATTGACTATTGAGAGGGATGCCCTAAGACGGCGGGTGGAGCAAGCCAAGGCCATCACTGAGAGGCTACAGCAGGCTATGGAAACTTCTGGTACCTCAGATTATTTCAAAGAGGTCTGTCGTACTATGCAGGAGGCCGAGTTCTACAGAGGTCGGTATCATCATGCGGTTCCTATAGAGTAACAAGAGAGATTTTCCCAATCTTGGTTAGGGAGGTCTTAGTCTCAGACTATTAGCGTGGGTGTTACGCAACCATTGCCTAGATATCAGAGAGATCCTAGTGCGGGTCTGTCGGGTGCAGGGGGAGGTATTGGTCCTGAGATACCAGCACTGTCTGGGGGGAGCACAACATAGCTCCAGTTTATGATTTGTTGATGTATCTTGGACATGTATACACCTCTTTATTCAGTTGAGACATTGATGATGTACCTCTTATTTCAAACTTTATGATACACTGCCACTTTTTATATTGATGTGTCTCTTCATACCTTTGGATATCTTTGTTCACTTTGACATTATCATTTTGAGGTTATATGATATGCGGAAATGATTATGATCTATGTGTCTATATGATTTCATGATGGATGCCTATGATGGATGCGTTTGATTTCTATGTTATGATGATGATCATGATGATTATGATGGATGCATTTAATTTCTATGTTTATGATGATATGTGATGTTCTATATGAGACTGATGATATGATATGTTAAAGATGCAAATGATGATGTAACTGATGTGTTTTCTATGATGTTTTATGAATGATGCCTATATGATGCATGTGATGGATTTTATTATGCCAATGAAATGTAATGTATTTGATGTTTTTGTACTTTTTTGATGCCAATAAATGATGCAAATGAATGGATGAATGTTAGATGAAATGATTGTATGATGGTACCTAACTTTATCTATTTATGATGTTTACATGATGGTGATCATTATGATTATGCAATGATGATATCTATGTGATGATGATTATTTTATGTATGCAATGATGATTGTGTGATGTAAATGATGATTATTTTATGTATGATTTATGGATTTATGCCTATGCTATGTGAGATGGATTTCGATTAAGTAAATGATGGGTGATGATATGTGATGTTTTTACTGATTATGTATGGATGTAATGATTATGTAAATGATGTATGATGTTTTGTAATGATGATATGATAATGCATGATTATGCCTAACTGAGTTTGTAATACTTCGAAACTTCTAGGGTCTTAAGCTTAAATGAGTGAATCTATCCAACTTCCAAGAGTTGTGGGAAGGTTGTCATCAATTGATTATTTGTTAAGTTAAGCTTCACAAAACCTGACATATTCCCAACTTTCTTGGAAATCTGAAGAGACTCACTCATTTAAGCTTAGTGAACCACCTTCCTAATGGAGTTATATGAAATGATTTGGATTATGTAAATGAGATGTGATGTACATCTTTTTATGTTTTCTAATGCAAATATTATGATGTGATGCATGGATGGATGAATGATGTGAAAGTTTTTTAATGTGTGCAAATGATGATGCAACTGATGTGTTTTCTATATGAGAATGATGTGTTTTTGGTAATGTCAAGTGTACTCAATCCATTAGTGCTTAGAGATAACATCATTGTGAAATTGTTGCAGCTTTGGTAACCCTATAGATACAGATGCAAACTGGCATGGATGTAATCTATCCTAACGATGTAGATCTCATATTCAAAAGTTGTCATTTGTAACAGCCAATTTTTTGTGCTTTTTATCATCATTGAGCCTTTAAAATGTTGAAAGTGAGTACAAGCATCGATGGAATATTTAGACCATGATGACCTAAGTACTACTCCCATGATGTTTGATAGTGCAAGTTAACACAAGCATCTAAGTATAATTAAACTAAGATGACCTAAGTATTGCTTGCATAAAAAAACAAGAGTTAATCATTTTCCTATGCAAATTCAGAATGTCATTAGTGATACTTTGTAGAGCACATCTCACGACAATTTGCACAGTAATAATGATCAACTCACCGACATCAAACAAAGAAAAATCATACTCCTTCCTGGCTCCTCTAGTTCGATACATCATTGAGGTGCTCCAAAGATATGATAAAAAATAATCAAATTTCAACAGTTTGAACATTCATGCCACAGTGATAAAGCCATGATTCAGAAGGAATGTCATCCATTTGAGGTTTTTTTTTATTGGGTAGATTTAGCTATTTGATGTTTGATGGTTGATGTGCTCTTGTTTGTGTGATTGATGTTCAATGTTGAGTTGCACTATGATCATTTTTTTGGGTTGTGTTGTACTATTGTTGTTTGTCTATTGGTTCAAGCTCAGAGTTTATTGCCCCCAGTGAGTTTAGGATTTTGCCTCCAGTCTAGGGTGAGACACAACCACACTTCCAAGACATGTACATGATGCTTTCTGATGATAGGTAAATGGATGGTGAAAGTGAATGTTCAACATACTCAAATAGATGGAAAGGCTAACTTATCACAAATAGCGCTTGTTTCCAGGTTTTCACTACTTGTTTTTATTGCACTTTTTCATATTTTATGATTTTTTATATTTTTCTCTTTTTTTTAATTTTTTTGTTGTTACCAAGATGCCTGTTTTCTAGGTTTTCATCAAGGAAACCATTTCTTGGGAAATTTTCTAATTTTTTTATATTTCTTTGAGACTCTTTCTGATGCACTGGATGATTCAGGTGTAGAATTTCTTGAGATGCAAGCTATTGAGGGGTTCATCAAACAAATCCCCTTCCAATGTGGACAATTGATATGCTCGTAATCCAAAGACTGGCACAATAACAAAGCAACCTAGCTAGTTGGGTTCAAATTTCCCCTTCTCTTGATCTTGTTGGTTTCGGGGGTTCTCTTCAGGACTAAATCACCCACCTGAAATGTTATAGGCTTAACTCTATGATTGTAGCTTTTGGATATCCTCTGTCGGTATGCTTTCAAATGATCCACTGCATGTTGACGATGCTCATCCAATAGTTCCAATTCCTGTAACCTAGACACTATGTAATCCTCATCTGAAATGATCCCTTTTACTGACACCTGGAGTGATGGGAGCTCAACCTCAATAGGTAGAATGGATTATGATCCATAGACTAGAGCATAATGTGTGGCTCCTGTTGGGGTGTAGATACTGGTTCTTTAATCCCATAAAGCAGGTTTCAGTTGAACATGCCAATCACGTCCAGCATCGTTGACAATTTTCTTCAAGATTTTTAGGATAGTCTTGTTTGAGGCCTCTACTTGGTCATTTCCTTGGGTATAGTATGGTGTAGAAAACTAATGTTGTATATGGAACCTCTCACAAAGTTCTTGGACATCTTGATTTTTGAATGGTCTGTCGTTGTCCACAATAATGGATTGAGGGATTCCATATTGACAAATGATATAATTCAAGATGAATGATGAGATTTTATTTCCTGTGATGGTGGTTAGGGGAACTGCTTCAATCCACTTTGTGATGTATTCTATGATTGTGATGATAAACTTGTTTTCGTTGGATGAAGATGGATGAATCTTCCCTACGAGATCCAGTCCCCACTGACAAAAGGGCCATGTTGATGCAAAAGGTTGAAGTTCTTGTGCTGGTGCATGGATGAGATTGCCATGAATCTGACACTTTTGGCATTTCTTTACGAACTGAAAAGAATCCCTCTCCATAGTCATCTAGTAATATCCCAAATGGAGGAGTTTCTTCGATAAGGTTAAACCACTTGAATGAGTTCCACAAACACCTTCATGAACCTCTTGTAAAGTTGTTTCAGACTCGTCACATTCCAGACATCGGAGGAGAGTTTCGTCAAGACCTCTTCGATAAAGGACATCCGTAATAAGGACATGTCGGGCGGCTTGAAAAATGAAGTTTCATTTTTTATTTCGAGATAGGTCGAGTGGGAGGGTGTTGTATTTTAGGCAATTATAAATTTTCCCATATATGGAGGTGTCGGCCTTGGCTAGATGGTAGATTACTTGGGATTTAGGGTTGTCATATGATGGGTTGAACATTTTTTCCACCATGAACTCGTAACGGGATCATTTCTCGAGAATTTGTAAGAGAGAAGCAATGGTCGCCATGGCATCAGCAACTTTGTTGTCACTTCTAGGAATCTGCTCAAATCTTATTTCCACAAAGTACTTTTTGAATTCATCAACCATTCTTTTATAGGGCATCAGCTTGTCATCCTTTGTTTGATAATCATTTTTTACCTGATTAATGACCAGTTGTGAATCCCCATAGACATGTAACTATGTGATCCTCCACTCGACTGCTACTTTGATTCCAATGATCAATGCTTCATATTCAGCTGTGTTGTTGGTACAAGGAAACATCAGTCTATAAGATTTGAGAATGGTATGTCCTTGTGGCGAGATAAACAAGATTTTGGCACCTGATCCATGTTGTGTATAAGAGCTATCAAAGTACAAGACCCATTGTTGTGTTGATACCGTTAAGACATCAACATCAGGAAACTCAATGTTCATTGGATGATTGACTTGCAATGGTGCTTCAGCTAACTAGTCTGTGATTTCTTGTCCTTTGATTTCCTTCCTATCGACATATTATATGTCAAATTCACTCAACATCATGACCCACTTAGCTAGTCTTCTAGTTAGATTAGCTTTGCTAAGAAGGTATTTTAGTGGATCTATCTTGGCTATTAATTTGATGGTATGAGTTAGCATGTAGTGTCATAATTTTTGGGTAGCAAACACTACTGCCAAGAAATCCTTTTCAATGAAGGTGTAATTGATCTCGTAGCCATTTAAGGTTCTATTGATATAATAAATTTCCCTTTCTTTTCCTGTTGAATCCTCCTGTGCCAACAAGGCTCCCAACGATATCTCAATTGTTGCTGTGTATAATACAAGTGGCTTCCCTTTTGTTGGTGGTATTAAGACAAGTGGACTCATCAAATATTGTTTTAATTGGTTGAATGCCTCTTCACATTTCTCATCCCATTGGAAAGATACATTATTCTGTAGCAAGTGAGTGAAAGGATGGGTCTTGTCTGCTAGTTGTGAGATAAATCTTCGGATTGATTGGAATCTCCCTTGCAGAGATCGTAGCTGACTAATGCTCTTGGGCGGAAGCATCTCCATGATGGCTTTGACTTTTGCAGGATCTACCTCAATTCCATTTTTTGAAACTATATATCCCAAGAGTTTGGTTGAAGTCACCTTGAACACACATTTCTTTGGGTTCAGTCATGCATTGAACTTTTCCAGTCTGGTGAAGATTTTATCTAGGATCTCTAGGTGTCCTTCTTTGGTGTATGATTTGGCTAACAAATCATCCACATAGTCTTCCATGAAGATGTGCATCATATCATGAAATATTTTCATCATAGCATGCTGATAAGTTGCTCCTGCATTCTTCAACCCGAATGGCATGACATTCCAACAAAAGGTTCCCCAAAGACATGTGAAGGTTGTCTTATCTTGATCCTCAAATGCAATTTTGATTTGATTATAGCTAGAAAAACCATCCATGAGTGACAACATGCCATGCCCTATTGTTAGGTCCATAATGATGTCAATGTTGGGTAGGGGAAAGTCATCTTTTGGGCAAGCCTTGTTGAGATCCCTAAAATTTGTGCATATCCTGATGTTCTTGTCTGGTTTTGAAACAGGCACAATGTTTGATATCCATTCAGCATAGTCAATTGGTCTAATGAATCGAGCATCCAATAACTTCTTCAGTTCTGCTTTTACCAATATGGCAATATGTGGATGCATTTTCCTTAACTTTTTCTTGACCGGTTTTACCCCCGCTGGTAATGATGAGTGATGGATGATGAGTTATGGATCAATCCCTAGCATGTCGGCATATGACCAAGCAAAATTGACTTGTCTTTTTGTCAAGAATTTGATGAAGTTCAGTTTTTCTTCATCTGTCAAGGATTCTGCTAGATGGACAGTCTTTACTGTGTCTTCATTGCCAACATTGATAGACTGAGTGGGTTCAACCAATACTTTAGATCATTCCTAAAATTGTTTGGGGAGTGTGTCAAATCTTCAATCCTTCAACACCTCGGAGAGGTTTTTGCCATTGGATACGCTCTTTATTTTTAATTTTTCTAGATCTAATACTGCCATTGAATGGTTTTCACCATCAAATCTATTCCCTGTATTATTCATTTTGCAACTGGAAAATTTGACACTCTCCTTGTTGGAAGCTTCATTACAATGTTCAATGGTGGAATCTATTTTAGGATTGGTAGAACAGAGGAAGTTGACAATGGCCTCATCATTTGAAAAGATGGGGATATCAGACGGCTCAGTTTGATCCCAATATATGAGTTTGGGATGTACTAGGGGTAAGGGATCATTGGATTGGTTAAGGTTAGATGAAGTAAGGGTCCTAATGGTAATGTCTTCATATTGTCCAATAGCGAATTCAATGTCTATAAGGTAACTCTCCTCTGAATTATCCACTTTGCTCTGAGTCTAATCATCTTCGCTGGAGTCATCAATATGTTGTTATCCTATTTCAAGTGGTCTGTAACCTGAACTTTAACCCGCCTCACGTATGGGTGTATACTTTTGTACCACATCAATTTCCTTATCATGACAAGACTCTTTGGATAGAAAATCCCACTCATACTCATTTGAATTAGTTTCATGATCCTCACTAGCTTGTAGTTGTAGGATTCTTTCAACAACTTGATGTCTGGTTTCTTCTCTTGATTCTTCTTTATATCCCAATCCTATTTTATCATTGTCTTGCATTGTGATAGGTTGTATCGGTTCTATGATGCCTTCTTTCCTTTTACCGATAGGACCTTTTCCCTCGTACCCCATCTTTTCTAGGATTGTCCTTCCTTTACCATATTACTCTGTTTGCACACTTGAGGTGGATGCTTGTGATGATTCTTCATCTTTGTATAACCAGTTTAAAACCTCTTTGTCATCTGACTCATCCACTAATGTGCCTACTCTTACAAAGGTGCCATAGAATAGTGTGGTGGGTTGTGATGATTGTTGTCTTGATGTTGATGGCTGCCAATGTGATTTAGGAGAAGAGGAAAGTTGTGATAAACATAAGGATTTCTCAAATGAGTATTCCCCCATGCCATTGTCTTTCAATTGGATCTTGGCCACTTGTTTCGATAAGGACTCAAGTTGACTTTCTTGATCTTGTGGAGTAGAATTGTTGATACCTTTTTCTTTTGATTGATCCTTTATCTCAGGCTGGTTTGACAAAGAATTTGATGTACTTTCTTTACTTGAGGGAGTGGAATCACCGATACTCTTATCCTTTGATTGATCCTTTTTCTCAACCCACTTTGACAAGGCATTTAGTTGTTTCCCTTCATTTGATGAACCATGAGTTGGAGCTTCCCTGTTGTGTGGTACAAAAGCATCTTGGGTAGTCTTGAGGGTGTTACAATATTGGGGGTTGTTTGAGTCAGCTGCAATAGTGATTTCTTGTCCATTGAAAGGGAACTTCAAACACTAGTGATATGTGGATGGTACTGCTTGCATGTCATTAATCCAAAGTCTTCCCAAGAGTATGTTGTATGTTAACTCTTTGTCTAACACTTGGCATACTATATCTCTAACAACTGGTCCCACTTGAATAGGTAGCACTATCAACCCTTGTGAAGATCTCTCCTCATCATCATATGCTTTTATTGTGATTTTCCTTCTAGGATCAATAGCATTTTTTGAATAGCCTAGTGCACAAACAAGTTTCAAAGTACAGATATTCAGGCCAGCTCCTCCATCTCTTAGAACACATTTAACACGGTGTTTGTGGATTAAGACCTCAATGTGGAGGGTAGCGTCGTGCGGATGGTTGATAGATACATCATCATATTCAGAAAATGATAAGTAGTGTGGTGTAGTCAAATGTCCCACCATAGTCTGGAATTGGAAAACCTCTAGATTGTTTGGTACCGTGGTGGCGACTAGAGCTTATTCCAAGATTTCCTTGTGAGTGGGTGAAATCTTGAGAAGTTCTAATATGGATATTTGGGCAAGTATTTTCTGCAACTAATCAACTATGTTATATTGAGTTGCAAGGACAACAGTAGTTGCTTTGGACATGGAAGGGGTAGCTCCTTTCAATGTTACCTTGGCGTGTCCTCATGTGATTGCATTAATTAGAAAATTGTCTCGTTTCTCTCTGATTTTGATAACATTGATTTGATTGTCATTTGCATTAATGTTGGTGATCAAGTTTATTGGCACAAGGTCATTGATTTGATGTGAGGTGGTGTCGACATCATGGTGATGATTTTCAATTGCAATGATGTTTTTTTTATGTTCAAGGGTGTTGTCATTTGTTGGGTTATCAATTGAAATAAGATATGATTTTTCATGGGTTTGATCATCAACCACCTCAATATGAAGAATGGTGGTGTCATAGACATAGTTTATGTTTTTTCCTTTGGTATTTGAAGAAGATTCCCCTTTTTCATAGTTGGGTAGAGGGTTCTTGAATGCCCCATGATCATTGTTTGTTTGGGGTCCTTCTACAAATATCGTCTCGTTGTCAATTAAGTCTTGTATCAAGTGCTTCAATTGCATGCAGTTGTTGGTTTTATGTCCTTTGTTGCGATGAAATTCACAGAAATGAGCATCATTCCACCATGGAGGCTTGACTTGTGGCTCTCAATTTCTTGCCTCTGGTAACGTTACGACCTTAGCTTCGAGAAGTTCCTTCAATGTTGATTCTGATGATTGTCCTAAAGGTGTGAACCTTCTTTGATTTGAGGGCGTTCAATATGATGGTTTTTTTGATGCAACATTACCTTGATTGTTGCTTTGGTTGACATTTTGGTTGTTGTTTTGCTTGTTGGGTGGATTGTTGTTCTGATTAGTTTTGGTGGTCACTGTTGTCAAGTTGAATACAGGTTTTTCATTTTGGTTTTCAATTGTGCCATCATTGTTACCCACATTCTTGTTTCGTTGCCAAAACTTTGGTTTGTCGTTGTTGTTGTAATTGTTAGAGGAGTTTGATGTGTTGTTGTCATTGTAAAGTTTTATGACTCCTCTTTTGACCAATGCTTCTTTGATTTTAATCTCATTTTCAATCAATTTTTTCAATGTGGGTGGACATTGCAATTCCAACCTATAGTTCATCTCATCATTTAGGTTATCAATAAAGATTTCCATCTTCTCTTTTTTAGGTACGGGATGAGAATATCTTACGAACAACCTTCTCCATTTTTGCAAAAACACAAGGAATGATTCACCCTTTTTCTATTTCAAGTTACAAAGGTCCTTCATTGTTATGTCATGTTGAATGTTATAAGAATATTGGGTGATGAATTTGTTGACCAATTCTTCAAAGGTTTTGATGGGTGGTGCAATTTTTGAAAACCATTCAAGGTATTGTCCACCTAGACTTCTTTGGAATAACCTCATCAAATAAGTTTCTTCATGAGAAAATTCAAGACTCATGGTTCTAAATCCCTCACATGATCAATTGGATATGTTTTCCCATTGTATTTGTCATATTTCGGGAATTCGCAATGTTTGGGAAAAGGAATTATATGGATATCTTGATCAAAAGGATATAGACAAATGTCTTGGATCAAATATCATTTTGATGGTCCCCTTTAAATGTCAAGAAGTTGTTGTTGAAGGTTATTCATTTGATGAGTTAGGGAAATCACTTGTTCTATTTCTTTTTCAGGCTGTTTGGGATGTACTTTCAATTGATTCACATCAAAGGCCTCGGGTAATTTGACACCTTGTTTAGCTAGCATAAGGAGGTACTTTTCCCCATTTCTTTCAAAAATATTTTCTAAGCATTTGTGGAAGTTTGGATCTTGTTCAGCATGTTGGATATCCTCCTCGGTTATTTCTTCCCCTTCATTGTTGTGAAGTCCATGGAAAGGATTCTCTTCAGCTTCTGCCATGGTGTTTTGTGTTTCACTATTTTGAGTTTCGGTGTTTTGAGTTTTGATGTTGGGAGTTTCGATGCTTTGAGTTCCAATGGTTGGAGTTCCAAGGTTTGGCTCTTCAATGTTTTGCTTTTTCCTTTTTCCTTGAGTTTTTTTTTTGTAAACTTGTTTGAATAGGCATACAAGTGTTATAGTTTTGACTAAACTTTGATCTAAGTTTGAAAGAGTACCAAGGATTACAACTAAGTCAAATAGAATGAAAAATTATAATGAGACTAAGTTTGATTTGACTATATAGCTTCATTTTGTGATGAAAGGATGGTAAATCCAGATGATGAAACTAGGCTTAATAATCAAAGGTGTGATAAGTTTGACGATTTTGGCACTTTGAGATGTTAGATCTTGGTTTAGGTTGGAGAATTCCACTTGTAGAGGTCAATTTTAACAAGTTTAGATTCTATGGTACCTAAGGAATAATTCTAGACTTGAAGAAGATTTTGAATTTTAGTTCAAACTATGAAACAGGGGACAAGTTTAACTCTCGAGTTTTGCATTTAATGGATGCGCTAAAACAAAGCCTAGATGCACTAAAAGATTTGTCAGATGCACTAAAACAAAGGACGGATGCGCCAGAAAAATGAACAGATGCACTATAAGATTGTCTGAATGCACTAGAACAGTAGGTTGATGCACCAGAAAAATGCACAGATGTGCTACAAGATTGACTGGATGCGCCAGAACAGAGGATAGATGCGCTGGAAAATTGCACAAATGTGCTACAAGATTGACTAGATACACCATAACAGAGGATGAATGCACTAGAAAATTGCACATATGTGCTATAACAACAGTTGTATGCACTACAGGATTATACAGATGAGCTAGAAAATGCAACGAATGCACTGAACTGGGAGAATGACACAGTTTCTTGCAAGTTTATGTTTGATTTTTTTATTTTCCAAGTTGTTCCAAAGGATTTTTTTCTGAATCAAGGTTTTCGCTTCCAATGTATCACATTTTATTTGAAATTTGTTTAAAAACACATTGGTAAAGACACGTCAAGCATGTACAATTTATTGTTGTGTAGGACAATATTTATTGGATTCCCACTTGGATTTTACTCCAGCTGTGCTTACTTATAGTGGATGATTAGATGTTTGACCCCACTGGCTCCCCTCCACGAAACTCACTTCTATAGGGTAGCCAAGCATCAATACCCATGAATCTCCCATGGCATATTTCTCATCTCTACTAAAAGCCGCAAGAATGTGGGACAGCTTCAGAACAACCGTTCTTGCACCAACAAATAGATTAAGGATTTTAGCCTTGCTACAACAAAAAGTTCTAGTATAGGCATTCCGTTCGTGGGGGATCATCCATGCAACAAGAGACGATTGCTGCCCTTCTTGTCGAAACAATCCTCGTGATACTTAAACTTTCCCCAAATACCAACATTTATATCCTAGTTGGAAGTTGTTTGGCTTTAGCATGTTACCGGTTGGGTCATTCCCTTGGGTGACTACTTTTTCCCACAAGGCAAGCCCTCTAAGGATAAAACAAAAGCGAATGGGTCTGGCTTTTTGGTCACCTAGTTAAGAGGAGAGCATATGCCTACCATTCATCAAGCACGAAAGACATGGTATTTTTTATCCTTTCTAATTAAGCTAGATACCTATCTTAAGCAAAAGAAAGCATTTAAATAACTCCAACCCCTACATAAATCATCAGAAGTTTGATAAATTTTCCTTTGACCAGCGTATAAAAATACATGCAAGCAGAAAACACCAATTAGTTCTCAAATTTGTAAAATTTTCTTAATTTAACCAGATGCGCTAAAACAGTAATTCAATGCGCTAAAAGATTATTTCAACGTGCTAAAACAGATACTCTATGTGCTAAAAGAACTCACGTATGTGCTACAAGAACTACTGAATGCGCTAAAAGAAGTGACGAATGCGCTAAAGGAAAGACTGAATGCATTAAAATACTCCCTCTATGCGCTAGAACAGTTGATGTATGCATCGAAAGATTGATCGTATGCGCCAGAACAGACCCCAGATGCGCTGAAAGATTAGTCGGATGCGCCAAAACAGAAGTCATATGCACCAAAAGATTTTTTGTATGCGCCGAAAGAAATCATAGTTGTGGTAAAACATCACGTCCAACCTGTTTAAATGAACTTTTCTAGAAAATTGTTAGAAATGGGGTATTGCCCCATGGTGGGCGTCATTTTATGTGTGTGAAATTTGGGAGAGTTAATAAATCAACACAAACACCAATGAAACAGATTATATCGAAGATTTGAATCAAATAAACTACTCTATTTTGCAGTCAAACAAATCTTTTAAGAACGTTTCATTGTCCTCTATTCTCAAGGATTTATTAAACCATTTGGCCCTTAGATTTCTATGTGCACTATGATTGTTAAAATGGCAACTTGAAAAACGAGATAATATTCAACATGCAAGCCAATTAAGTTCCTACATGAAACTATATGATGAAAATGATAATGGATACTATGATGAATGGATAATGGTGTTAGATTATACATTGTAAATGTTATGATATGAAGCTAGGATGATTTTGCATATATGTTCAAATGCTAACTATGAATATACTAATCTAAAATGCAACTATAAAGCAAAATATGGTATACAATGCAACTGTAAAGCAAAGTGTGATTCTAAGATGTAACTATGAAACAAAACATGATATGAAATGTAACTATAAGACTCCAAAATGCTCCAATGCTTAAACTATATTCCTGCATGATAACTCTACTCAAATGTGGATGCAAAATACAATGGCAAAGGGTTGTATTTATAGGTTTTCCCAAACATCTTGTAAGGTGGCAAGGATCGACAGTCCAGATTCAAACAAGAGAGATAAACGGTGGAGATGAAGAGAATCAAGAAGGTGTTCCCTTGACCAAAGACAACAGGCCAAATGGATGGAGGAATCTCTTGACCAAAGACAACATGCCAAATGGATGGAAGACTCAAGTGTGTGAGAGAAAGACCATGTGTTTGAAAGTTTGTTGAAGAAGTGTGTGAGTAAATAAGCTATGTGTTTGAAGATAATTCTAATTAAAAATTAGAATTATTTAATTTTATGTGACCTTGGTGAGGTGGCATGAAAAGTTGTAGACATTTGTTTGAATTCCTAATCTGGGATTAATGAAACTTAGTTAAATAAAACAAACTTATGGAAATTCATTTATTTAATTAAATTAGAAGAATATGATTTTAGATATGGAGAATTAAAGGATATGAATTATATAAATAAATTGAGAATTTATTTATACATAATCGAATATTAATTAAATAACTAGTATTTAATTAATTAATGTCTTGACCGATTTTAGGTGCATACAAGAGTAACCCTCTCTTACAACTTGTTTATGCTTACATAATTTTTGATGTGGGTCAACTTCTAAATGCCATAAATTTTGATCTAGGAAGCTAATTGAACATTATTTTTTAAAATTAAAAATCTTGAAGAGACCCATGTTATCATAACTATCTTGCTTTGGTTAAGACCCAATGTAATACTCCCATGTTGATTGGTTCATTAGATACTTTTGATACTGTGGACACTCTGTGATATTCTGTGTGGTTGATTTATATTTGATCATGTGTGGTTTCTTGGTTAATTTGGTTACTGCTCTTACAATTATATGTGTAGCAATTGATGATATATTATGCATAGGTGATCTGATTTATTGTGTAATGATAAGTTCTTAAATTCATATGCATAATGGTATTACGTTTACGCTGACATGTTAGTATTTTAGGGTGGAGGGACGGAGTAGTACCACTCACTTGTGAGTGCCCTACTACCCCGCTATTTCCTTCACCATGAGTTTTAATGGAGATCATATGTTACTTGACATTTAATTGGTTGCAGGGATTGCAGGATTAAAAGCCTCGACTCCACCTGCTTCGGCAGGACAGGGCGAGCACAAATTTAGCCCAACGGGTACGATGTGGTTAAAAGGAATTGTGAGGAAGGGTTTCCCAACCCAAGTCTGTTATTTTGCATGAGTTATTGTGTCATATGAGGATTCAATTCTTGTCTTGATATTCAATTGTTTTGAGTCAAATGAGTATTTAATTTAATTATGCTCGTAATAGTTAAATTTATTATTTAAGATTTAAAAGATTAAAATTAATTATGGGTTAACAAATATTGAGGTTTAATTATAAAAAAATAAAAAATAAAAAATTTAAAAGTTGTTTTGGAATTTTGTGGAAGTAATTTAAAATAAAAGAAATTGTTGTTTGGAATTAAACAAATAAACAAATAAGTAATAATTATTTAAACGGGAGTTTCTTGTGGAAGGGGATTAGTTATTTTTGTAAATCTTTAGCGGGGAATGGAAGAGGAAGAGTTGGGCGGTTGTAAAAGGTGATGGGGGTATTCTTTTAAGAGAGGAAAATTTTAGAAGGAGGGCGGGAAATGGTTGTCGGGAGAAAGGAAGCGGGAGGAAAGGCGGTGAAGAGAGGAAGAAACGTTGGTGTGGATTTCTTTTCAGCCGCTAGACACCAGGTTCTTTTCAGATTTCTATTCTAATTGTGCTGATTTTGTTTTTACATTGTTTGGTTGTATTAGTTAGTGAATGATAATTTTGGGCTGGGTTGGATACTGTAATTTAAAGAACATTCCTGTCTGTTGAAATCTTGCAAATTTCTCTTAAATCTTAGATAAAATGTTGTTTAGGGTTATTCAGTATAAAATATTGTATATTCATGGTCGATAAAGATTTATTGCTCAAGAATCAACCCAGATCTGAAATTATCATTGTTCAGGATAAATATTGGATTTCTGTTGAACTGGGATTAGGTTGGAGTAGTTTTTATTCGAACAAAGATAAGGATAATTATGCTTTTATATTGGGTTGAAAGTGATGTAATTATTCTGGTTTCTTTTCTTTTCTGATGAGCACGGTCGTGTCCATACCCCGATTGGTATATACCTGCCACGGCTGTAAATGTTACCTTGTTACCCATTTTAGGTTTCCTATTCCACAAATTTAGGAGTTGTATAGTAAATTTTGGGTTTTGTTAGGGTTAGAGATGGTAGATCTAACAATTAAATGTAGATTTTATATAAAAATAGAGAAACTAAAACATACACAAAATAAATCATAACACAAAGATTTAACGTGGTTCACCCAATCCGGGCTACATCCACCAAACCGCAGCCATCCAACACTTTTATTAT
>VDFB02118594.1:0-29704 GCA_007258455.2 Sequoia sempervirens
TTGTGGCTCTAGGGTTTTAGGTACTTTAGGTGCCTCAAGTAGACTATTAATATCTTGATAACTCACAAATTCTTCCTAATAAATCTAGGGATATTGAATCCTCAAGCTTTTTTTTACTAATAGGGAAATCAAATAGTGACGTGATAAAGTTGTACTAGTCTGTTTCCTCTAGTACTTAGATGCAATCCTTTTTAACATATTATAGAGGAAATTGGGCACATTTACTAACCTATTATGGTGAATATGACTAAGTAATTTGAAATGTACAGTATAGAAAAGATTCTATCTACCATCACAAGTAAGGTGTCTAATAATATAGGAAGCACAGTTGGCCCAAAACTATGGAAGAAAAAGTCTCTTTGTATCTTGGGATGACAAATCCAAATTTTCTCCCCACTCACAAAATTTTACTCTTGTAGTCACTACATCCATTAAAACTGGAAACTTTGCTCCAGTCCTAGGAAAACCAAATACTTGTACTATGGAGACTTTAGATGCATCCTCTGAAAACCCTTTTATTGCTACTTCATCGTGCTCCAATGTGGCTGCAAATATTTGTTGCAAGGATGGAAAGATTGAAGGTGTTGTCATTGATGTCAACTAGTCAACTGGTTATCCACTAGTTGCTATTGGTTGTATATGTTGAGGATATTGAGAGAATTGTAATAAAGATATGTTGCAGTTTGCCAGGTATTCAGTGATTGCTTTGGGTTTTGGTTTGGATTTTATCCTATGGTTTTATAGTTTAGATATGTTGTTCATTGATGTTAGAAGGTGTTGCATTCACATTTTTGGTTGGTTTGTTGTATAGTGCAAGTTGTGTTCACCAGTTGTGAACTGTAGTTCTCTATGTTTCTAGTTGAGGTTTGACACAAATGTTGTTGGTATGGATTTATATTTAATGAAGTCTTATGATGTATGGTTCTAAAGTTGAGTTTCCTTGATTATATTGAAGTTAATTTTGGCATTTGGAAAGTTCATGCTTAATGGTTCTATGTGTTTTACATTGGTTTGTTTGACCTTGTGTGAAATACTACTTTTGAGGTTGATGAATCATGTTGGATCTATTTGGGTCCTTATGAAGCATGTGTTTGGGTCTCCCTCATTCTAATTCCACCCTTGGATGTTTTGGAACTGACCTAACTTAAATTTACATTTAGATGGTCGACTTTGGATATGTTTCAAAGTTGAGGATGGTATAAATACAAGATGAGTTAGTGATGGAAAATATACAAGAGTGAAGAAGAAGAGTGATAAAGATAAAAGAGAAAGTGTAGTTTGGTGTGACATTGATTCTATTTAGTAAGTGTGTGTGTTGTGAGTGTGGGAGATCAATGCAAAGCTTAATGTTGAGTTTCTAGATGTAGTGAGAAGAAGGTGAACTCTATCATTCCTACAAGTTTATTGAGTGACTATGGTGGAATATTTTGTTGCATGGGATTGTAGTCTCTCTGTAACAAGTTTTCTTTGTATCTATGTGGAAGTGATCCCTTCATGTTGTTAGGCCTATTGGACAGTGAGTCCTTATTCTAGACAGTGACTCCTTATTTCAAGCAATGAGCCTTTTGTCATCAGTTTTGATATTTTCTATAGTGTGAGTTAATCCTCAACATGGTTTTTCCCTCATTGGATTTTCCATGTAAACTTGGTGTTATTGTGTTTATGTGTTGGATTTGAGTTTCTACATTGACATTTGATGATTAATCATTTAAGCAATATTAATTATTAGTTTCAGTGATTGAATTAAAGGTTTAATTCTATGACAATTGATTCACCCCCCTCATAATTGTTCTATTCAATAATTGGTATTAGAGCAAGGTTCCTTGGTGAAGAGCTTAACCTATTGAGGAAGGTTTGGGATGGCTAGAAAAAACGGTTTTGGATTATTTGAGGTTCAATGGAACTAATTATGGTATCTAGAAAGTATTGATGGAAGAATATCTAGAGTGTTACAGATATGATGTGGAAAATGCTTACAAAAATCCTTAATGGTCTAAGTACACTTGAAGAGATCAAAACATATGAAGCAAACAATAAAGCGAAGTTCATCTTGAAGAATAGTCTGGTACATTTTAAATTGATTAAGGTTCATAATTTGAAAATGGCTAAGTCCGAGATGCTTTAGAAAGAGCACATGATGGTGATGAAAGAGTCAAAGAGGTGAAATTATAGAATTTGGAAACATAGTTTGATCTTCTATATATGTCTATAGATGAGAATATTAAATCTTATGTACAAAGTTTGGGTGAGATAGTGGCTGGAATGCGAGGACTTGGTGCTACTATAGAGGAAACCAGGATTGTAAAGAAGATTCATAGAACTGTTCCTGGTGCTTATAGTGAGAAGGTGACTGCTATTGTGTAGAGTATAGATTATAAGACCTGTACTAAGGATCTGTTGTTGGGATTTTTGACATCTTATGAGATGAGGAAGCCAAGTCTAAGGAATGGGCACAAATTAGAGACAACTTTTAAAGATACAAAAGCTAAAGATCTAGATGAAGAAAACTTTGATGGATAGAAGCTAGATTTTTAAGAAGAATGAGGAAAGGATCTGATAATTATGAAGGTAAATTACCCTTTAAGTGCTTTAGTTGTGGAAAAATAGGTGATTATGCTGCAAAGTGTTCGGAAAGAGCTAAAAGAAATAAACAAAGATATGAGAAAGAAAAGAAAGGAAAGAAGATTAATAGAGCTTACTATGTGAATGGGAATGCTAGTATAATTGATGACAATTTAGAATATGAATATCTTGATGACAATGAATGCTTGTTCTTGGTGATTGAGGATGAACCTACTTCTGCTAATTCTAAAATAAAGGTAAAAGAAAGCCCTCTAGAGAAGGAGAAAAATGAAGGTACGATTATCTCTACCCTAGATGCTAAACAAGAGAAGAATTACTGGGTAGTTGATAATGTTTGTTCACATCACATGACTAGTGATAAAAGTAAGTTTTTTAAGCTTGAAAAATATGATGGAGGTTTGGTTATGTTTGGAGATGATATCGGTGCTAAAATCTATGGGATATATTCAATAATTTTTTATGGAAAGCATCATACTAATGATGTCTACTATGTTAAGGGTTTAAGGTATAATCTATTGAGTGTTGGTTAGATGTGCAAAAAAGGATATGATCTTGTGTTTAAGGATGAGAAATGTGAGATTTGAAAAGGGTCTGAAACATTGATTGCTACAAGAAAAAAATATGAAGGGAATATCTATCAACTTAAGGGTGTTGATGGATGATGTTTTATGAATCAAATTAATGACAGTTGGTTATACAATAGGAGAATGTGTCACATGAATTTGATAACTTTTCAAGGATTAGTGTTGTTGAATTTGTGAGAGATTTACCAAGAATCACAAATCCTATTAATGTTATTTGCAAGAATTGTCAATTTGGAAAAAAAACAAGAAATCATTACAGATCAAAGGAATAGTCCACTACCGGACTACTGGATTTAGTTCATACAGATATTTGTGGTCCTACAAGAGTAATAAGTCTACTTGGTGAAAGATACTTTATGATTTTAATTGATGATTATTCTAGATATACATGGGTTACATTTCTTAGAGAGAAATCAAATGCATTAGATAGATTTAAGGCATTCAAAGCTATGGTTGAGAATGAAGCAAATTTGAAGATAAAATGATTAAGGTCTGACAGAGGTGGAGAATTCACCTCCCATGAGTTTAAAATATTTTGTGAAGTGGATGGAATAATAAGACAATTATATCCTCCAAGAACTCCTCAGCAAAATGGAGTTGTTGAAAAGAAAAATAGAATAGCTCAAGAGGCTACTAGATTAATGATTATTGAGGCTAGTTTATCAGAAGTTTACTAGAAAGAAGATATTCATATTATTTTTTATGTATTCAATCAATTTCAAGCAAGAGAAAATAGTACAAAGACTACCTATGAGCTATGGAATGGAAGAATTCCTACTATTAAATATTTCAAGTTATTTGGAAGCAAGTGTTATATCAGAAGAGATGAAGACACTTAGGGTAAGTTTGATGTAAGAAGTAATGAAGGAATTTTTCTTGGATATTCTACTAATATCAAAGAATATAGATGTTTCAATAAAATATTGAGAAATATTGTAGAGAGCTCTAATTTCAAGGTTGATGAGACAACAAATAATTCTATTGAAATTGATGGATATGTATCTGATGAACCTGATTGTGTAAGAATACGAGAGATTGTGGAAGAACAAGAAAAAGATGAGAAAGGGAAGTAGGATGAACATAATGAAACAAAATAAGATGCTCTGGCGATGGCCCCTAAGACACCAAAATATGTACAAAAGGATCATTTAGAAAATCAAATTATTGGAGACAAGACAAAAGGTGTGTTGATTAGAAGTAGAGTTGCTATTGAATTGAATCTATGTTTAATTTATGAGATTGAAACAAGGATTTTATGTGAATCTTGTAAAGATGAACATTGGAAGGAAGCAATGAAAGAAGAACTTATGTAGATTGAGAAGAATCAAAATTGGGAATTGGTCCCAAGACCGATAGATAAAAACATCATTGGATCAAAGTGGGTATTCAAAAATAAGTTGAATGAGAATGGAGAAATTGTTAGAAAAAAAGTAAGGATTGTGTGTAAAGGCTATTCACAAGTTGAAGGCATAGATTTTTAGGAATATTTTGCTCCGGTAGAAAGAATGGAAGCTATATGGATGTTCTTGGAATTTTCTACTCATAAAGACTTTAAGGTCTATCAGATGGATGCCAAGTCAACATTTTTGAATGGTGAGCTAGAAGAAGTTTATATGGAACAACTAGAAGGATTTTAGTTAACAGATCAACCAAATATGGTGTGCAAATTAAAAAAATATTTATATGGATTGAAGCAAGCTCCTAGAGCTTGGTATGTGAGGTTAGATAAGTATTTGGTTTAGCAAGGTTTTGAAAAAGGTATGGCATACAATAATTTATACTTTAAGATTGAAAATGACCGAATCTTGATTGTAGTAGTGTATGTTGATGACATTATCTTTGGAGGAAATGAAAATATGTGTAAAAGGTTTACAAAAGAGATGCAAAAAGGATTTGAAATGTCTATGATTGATGAGATGAATTTCTTTCTTGGGCTACAAATTAATCAAATAGAGAAAGTTATTTTCATTTCACTGTCTAAGTATGCAAGAGAGATGTTGAACATGCTTGGGATGAATGGCTCCAAACTGGTAAGTACTGCTATGGAAACTAGTTGCAAATTGGGTAAAGATGATGATTCACCTAAGACTAATCAAAGCAAGTATAAATCTATGATTGGGGTAATATTGTATTTGACTACTACTAGACTAGATATTATGCATGCAGTTTGACTTGTGGCTAGATTTGAAGAAGACCTTAAGGATACTCATGTTGCTACTATTAAAAGAATTTTTAGATATTTGAATGGAACTCCAGATTATGGATTGTGGTATCCTAAAGATACTTATTTTACACTTAGTTCCTATATAGATGCAAATTGGGATGGATGTGTAAATGACAAAAAAAGTACAAGTGGTGGTGCATTCTATCTTGGATGCAGATTGGTGGCATGGTTGAGTAAAAATCAAGATTCAATCTCTTTTTCTGCTACTGAAGCTAAGTATATTGTTGTTGCATCTTGTTGTACACAAATTATATGGATGAAACATGCATTGAAAGATACCACAGTACTATATGATGATCCCATTTCTATTTTTTGTGATAATAAAAGTGCAATTAATATTTCAAACGATTTGGTGATGCACTCAAGGACAAAGCATATATATATCAGATATCATTTCTTGAGAGAGAAGGTCATGGAGAATGAAGTAAATATTGAGTATGTTTCGATGAAGGATTAGGTTACTGATATTTTCACAAAGGTTCTTCCTAAATATACTTTTGAGTATCTCTAGGAGAAGTTAGGAATTATTTCCCATATTTTCTTGAACTAGATGCATATGGAGATGCATTAGTCCTATGGATCTATGGATCTATCTTTCTTCTGGACTAATATTTTAGTGGCTACCTCTCAGGGGGAGTAGGTAGTATCAAGTGTTGTCATTATGAGTATTTTATTTTTCATGTCAAAGGAGAAATCAATGTAAAATATTCTTTTTCCTTTTCCATTGATGTCAAAGGGGGAGAAGAAGCATGTGAAAAAGGAAAGGAAGATTGGGAGAAGAAGTGTGTAAAAGAATTTAATAAGCATATAAGAAATTATCTTCTAAGGGGGAGAAACAAAAAAGTGTATTCAAACCTTGTATGTTGTCTTTGATGGTTTTTCACATAATGTGTTTCCATCAATGAAAAAGGGGGAGACTGTTGTAAGAATGGAAATATTGAAGGTGTTTTCATTGATGTCAACTAGTTAGCTAGTTATCCACTAGTTGCTATTGGCTACATATGTCAAGCATATTGAAAAACATTGTAATAAAGACATGTTGCAGGTATTTAGTGGCTGCTCTAGGTTTTGGTTTGAATTTTTTCCTATGGTTGTACAGTTCATATATGTTGTTCATGGATGTTAGAAGGTTCTATATTCAGATTTTTGGTTGTAGGTTTGTTGTACAGTGCAAGTTGTGTTCACTAGTTGTGAACTGTGGTTCTCTATGTTTTTGGTTGAGGTCCGAGAGAAATGTTGTTGGTCTGAATTTCTCTTTGATGAAGTATTATGATGTTTGGTTTTAAAGTTGACTAGCCTTGATTGTGTTGAAGTTAATTTCAAAATTTGGAAAGTTTATGGTTAATGGTTCTATGTTTTTTTCATTGGTTTTGTTGACCTTATGTGAATACTACTTTTGAGGTTGTTGAAGTGTGTTTGATCTATTTGGGTCCCTATGAAGCATGTGTTTGGGTTGTCCTCATTCTAATTCCACCTTATGATGTTTTGGCACTGACCTAACTTGAATTTGGATTTGGATGGCTGACTTTGGATATGTTTCAAAGTTGAAGATGGTATAAATACAAGATGAGTTAGTGATAAAAAATATACAAGAGCGAAGAAGAAGAGAAATAAAGAGAAAGAGAAAGTGTAGTTTGGTGCGAAGTTGATTCTATTGAGTAAGTGTGTGTGTTGTGAGTGTGGGAGATCAGTGTGAAGCTTAATGTTGAGTTTCCATATGTAGTGAGTAGAAGGTGAACTCTGTCATTCATGCAAGTTGATCGTGTGACTATGGTGGAATCTTTTGTTGCATTAGGATTGTAGTCTCTCTGTAACAAATATTATTTTTCTTCTTTGTATCTCTATGGCAGTGAGCCCTTTAGGTTGTTACCCCTATTGGATAGTTAGTCCATGTTCCAGACAGTGAGTCCTTATTTCAGGAAGTGAGCCTTGTTTCAAGAAGTGAGGCTTTTGTAATCATTTTTGATATTCTCTATAGTATGAGTTAATCCTCACCATTTTTTTTCCTCATTGTATTTTCCATGTAAATCTGGTGTTATTGTGTTTATGTGTTGGATTTGAGTTTTTGCATTGGCATTTGATGATTAATCAATTAAGCAGTATTAAGTATTAGTTATGGTGATTGAATTAAAGGTTTAATTCTATGAAAACTGATTCACCCCCCTCTTAGTTGTCCTATTCAACATTCTCCTTGTTATGTCATTATCATATTTTTTCAACTTTAGAAAGTAATCAAACCAACCAACTCTTATGAAGATAGAAAAAACCATTGCATCTTCTAATATTTGCTTGTGTCGATAACCCTCTCGTAATAACATCACCTCCTATTATGAATCTCTTTGCCTCTACTCAATGTATTAACCTTAAAAATTCAGCTCAATTTTCACTTCACCACTCTCAAACCCTTCTCTTACTATAATATTCCCTCATGTACTTTCACTATAATTATACTGTAACAACTTTCCTTCTTTGTATCAACTTAATTGAGCTTAAGAATGGTTATAGGTTTGACTTAGCTCAAGATCATAGGATTAGGGAATTGGCAATAATAGAAAAAAGTAGGTACAATTTTAGGACAAAAAGGGTTTGCATGTCATATTTGTTTGTTTGTATTTGGTTTTAGGTGGAAAAAAATACAAAAACTAGTTAATATTGTACTCTCCCCCCAACTTAAGGTTTGAAGTGACCTCACTTCAACTTGTGATAGGTGAAGGTATCATTAGAGTATATGGAAATAAGTGTAATAAATATATCACATGCTTAGTTTAATATGAAAATACATAGTGAGACAATTGAGAAATCCATGAAAATTATGGCAATGTACTTTGCATGCCTATTAGAGGTGATTTACTAAACACCACACATGTGAGCTGAATAAAATGTATTTGTAGGATGATTTGATGTGATGGGAAGTAATTGTAGATGAATGAATGATGAGGTGGTGGGTGCAATGTAATGAAACAAAATAGAAAGATGATGGTTAGTGATGTGATAGTTCAAATGCTTAAAATTTGAATTGCCAATGTGAAATAAGATAAGCATGTTGCAAATACTTATTGTGATACCTTGGAATTCCTACCGCTCTAAGTGTGTGAAATAACTAAGAAACATGAAAGATAAAACACCAAGGACACCTCAAGATTAGCCAAAAGAGAGTTACAACGAAAAGGAATGCAAATAAAATGAAACACAAACACTTTTACCTCCCTTGTTGTTGAAACTTCTTTGATTGGCCCTTGCTTAGATTGGTTGTGTGCTCCTTAGATGATAGATTGAGTGACTATAATGCAAGCTTCAATATGCAAAATGATGAACAAAGGTGGTTGAATGATTGAAAAAGGCTTGGACAACATGTAGTTATGAGAGTGCAAAGTGTTGAGAATGCAAAATGACAGCATAAGGGTGCAAGATAGCTAAGTGTTGTGAGGCAAATGGCAGCATGTAGCTGTTCAATCTAAAGTGTTGGAAATTCCTGAGGAGGGGTATTTATAGGAGAATTTGAATTCTCTAGAGAATTCAAGGGTCAAGATTGTTCCAACAAGGTCAAGATGAAGGGCTATATTGGTTGAGAACCCACAAGCCCTCACATCTTGACATGTGGAGGGTGAAGTGGACAAGAGGATATGAGGAGATGAGTTGTCAAAAGGTACATGAGGTGAAAGGACATGCACCTGGGGGGATGAGAGATTTCCACAAAAAGGGATTTCTTGTCCCAAGTGGGAGTGAAAGGACATTTGAGGAATTTTGGAATTCCTCAAAAATCTACATGGGAAAAGGAAAGGTGGTTGGGGATATAAATATGAATTAAAAATTCACATTCCATAGGATGACTAGAGGGTAAAAGTGGGTCTAAAGGTGGGACTATCACATGTGGAGATTGACAAGTCCAAGGTGGGTCACATGTGGAGATAGGACAAGTCTGGTTCTAGAAGCTCTGGAAGGATGGAATTAAAATTACATATAAAAGAGGGGAATCTAGGAAGAATAAAAAGGAATTAAAAATTCTTTGAAGAATGATTAGGCTTAATTAATCAATAATTAGAAGATAAATATGGATTAAAAGCCAACTTGCAAAAGTTGGAGGATGTGACACATCCTAATCATGATTAGGCATGTGCAATCCCAATGAAGAAATTAGGAAATGGATTAGGATTAGATGAAAATGACATGTGAGGAATTAAATAAATGTAATATTTATTTAATTTATTTGATGAAAAGAGGATTAAGGAGGGTAAGGTATTTAATCATTAATTAAATACCTTAGGGATTTGGCAGAATTAAAGATATTAATTAAATAATAGTAATATTATTTAATTAACTCGGATAAGAGGATGTTTAGACGAAAAGTGATAAATTTGGATAAATTGTCCAAATTTGGATGTCTACACTTATTATGAAAAGATGAATACTAAATATGTGAGAAAAATGAGGTAAAAAAGGTGTGAACTACAATTAATGTGGCAGAAAATTTTGAATTGTCCTGAGAGAATGCACTACGAGTACCTTTGGCATTAGGTCCCTATGATTTGTGACAAATTTTATGCTATAGGTCCCTATTGCAATAGGGCCCTTATTGAGTCCAGTGATAGTTGTGTATATAAGAAAAATCCCTCCAGAAAAAGTATGTACATAATTCTAACTGTGTAGTGTGTGCATGTGAGATGGAATAAGGAATTAAACTTGAGTGATCTTAGGGATTAGGATGTGTAGCTCAATCATTGAGTCACCTAAAGAACTTGGTACATTTTTTTACTACTAAGGCATCAATATGTGTTTGTGAACCTATATCTAGATCACTGTGAGGTCCATACTACTAAAATAGAGAGAATAAAATCTTCCTTCTATATTGGTTTCTTATAAAGTTTCAATCGATGGCCATCAACCAAGAGAGAAAACCTTACTGCATCTATGGTGTGTAGCTTTACTACTCCATTAGGAAATACTTGGATGATCTCATAAGGTCCCAACCACCTGGATAGGAGTTTCCCTTCGAAATCCTTGTATCTTGAATCATACAATAAGGCCCAATATCCTACATTGAATTCATTTGTTTTGATATATTGGTCATGCCACTTATTCCTTTGGTGTTGTACTATTTCAATGTGATGAATGGCCTCCATCCTAATTTCATCTAGCCCATTTAAGTGATGTAACCTTTCCTTTTGAGCTGATGTGAGATCCATACCCAACTCCAATGGTATTTTTAATGTGTTGTACTCAAATTCTATTGGGAGGACTACTATTTTTCCATTTACTAGCTCATAGGGTGTGAAACTAGTTGTTGTTTTCCAAGTTGTTTTGTATACCCATACTACTTTTGGTAATCTAGTAACCCAATATTTTCTGTGTAATTGCATTATATTAGTTAGAATACTCTTAATTTATTTATTGGTAACCTCCACCTCGCCATTGGTCTGAGGGTGATAAGGTGTTGAATTTTTGTTCTCGATTTCATATTCTTTAACTAATTTGGTAATGAGGTATGAAGTAAATTGTGGACCCTGATCAATCACTATCTCCCTAGGTACTCCATACTTAGTAAAAATTTCCTCATACAAGAATTTATCCACATTACCATCTTTGGAAAATTGTAATGCCTTCACTTCTACGGTCCATTTAATCAAATAATCAATGCAAACTAGAATGTACTCTTTGTTGTTAGATGTAGGTGAAATTGGTCCAATAAAGTCTAGACCCAATTTATCAAAGGGAGCTAGTGTTAACTAAGGCTGTAATGGAATTTCATCATTTCTTGTTGGCTTACCCATTCTTTGGAACCTATCACAACTTCTTGTATACTTGATAGAATCCTTGTGTAAAGTTGGCTAGTAGTAACCAGTTGTGAGGATTTTGAATGCTATTCTTTTTTCTACAAAATGAACCCCACATGGTTCATCATGGAAAGCCTTCATGATATCAAATATTTCATCATCCCTTATGCACCTTCTCATGATATTATTCAGGCTAGTGTAGAACAAGTAACCAAATATCCAAGAATATTTAACACTTATGTATCAAATGTCTTTTCTCCCTTGGAGAAAAGTGTGATGGAATCTACCTTATCACTAAATAATTTACAATGTCATCATACCAAGGTATATGTATATTAGGAGAAAACAAGTTCTCATCTAAAAATGAGTCATCTACTACCCCTTATACTGATTGTGTTGGCAACCTTGACAAAAAATCTGCTACCACATTAGCCTTACCAGACTTGTCCACCATTGTGATATCAAATTCTTGTAAAAGGAGCAGCCACCTGACTAGTCTACCACCTACTACATGCTTGTTCATTAAATATTTGATAGTTGCATGGTCTGCGTGAATAAAAAATGCATAAGCAGTAATGTAATGCCTGAATTTATTGATGACATACACTACTACTAGAATCTCCTTCTCTATAACAATATAATTTAGTTCTATTCCTTAAATATTCTTGCTAATGTAGTAAATTTAATATTCTTTGTTACCTTCTTTCTGGCCCAAAACTACTCCAAAAGAAAAATTTGAAGCATCTGTATGTATATGGAAGGGTAAGGTCCAATTCACTCCTGTCAAAATAGGTGCTTGGGTTAAAGATTTATTCAATTCTTTAAAGGAATTTTGACACTCTGATGTCCAATCAAATTCTATGCTTTAGTTAGGAGAACAAACAATGGTGCAACAATCTTACTGAATTCTTTAATGAACCTCCTATACTAGCTTGCATGGCCAAGGAAGCTTCTAGCATCTCTTTGCCTATGTGGAACAAGCAATGTAGAAATTATTTCTATCTTATGTGGATCAACTTGAATCCTTACACTAGATATGAAATTACCTAAAACAATTCCCTAAGTCATCATTGATAGGCCAAAACCGGGGCAAAGAGTGAAATGGATTAGATGTTTAATAATGAATTTTTGTTTGGTCTATTTGTGTCAATCTAGGGATCATAAGATTGTGAAAAGTATCGTGGAAATATGCACAAGGTTTGATAGTCATGAGATGAGTTGTTATGAATGTAGCTTATGAAAATAAATGTATAACAAATCAAAATAATTCTGCCAATAGGAACTATCACTTCCTGGTGACATAAGCTATCTATTCTTATTTTGGCGACAAGAACTACACATAAATTGTAGAAACTTCTAAAATGGAAACTTGACCACAAATCAGTAAATTCATAAAATATTGAAGCATGGAAATCAATCTAAATTATTTAGAAATATAAACACACAAAACTTATAATAGCTGAAATATCAATTTAAACATTACAAAACATAATCAACAACATAAAATACACAAACAATCATACCTTGCACAAAAATAAAATATATACATTCAATTGGATGTTGAAGAGTGTGTGCCCTTCCTCCCAACAAACCAATTCAAGAAAGAAGATTACATAACTTGTATGTTTAACTTGATCAATAAAATGATAGTTAATTTCTTGAAGAGGTTCGATACATAAAAGAATTGCATTTTTACAAGTCTACTTACACTGCTTATATATATGTAGCCTATAACAAATTCATTACAAGAGATAGATTGTTTATTTTGGGCTTGCAACCAACAAACCAAAACATAGTATCCACACATGCAAAACAACAAATTTGACAATTTCATAGGTTACATAATGAAGGACGAAACTATAAATAAATAGTTATGCAACTATCTCCATCACACAATACTTGAGATCTGCATAAAGTCTTCCCTTAATAATTCTAAATGCCTCATGCAATGTGGAAACAACTAGAGGGAAAAAATCCATTTTCTGAATCATGGGAGCAACACCTTCTAACAATGTCAAATCTCAGGTGGAGGTCAATGTTAACTGTTATAACCATGCACAAGAATAGATTTCATCTAGCCTTGCAACCACCTCCTCCACCATGAGATTCCATATGAGATATGGTGGTGCTAAAGTGGTGACTTATGAGGTGGTAACAAAAATATTTGGTTACATAAATGAATGTAATTCAAATATCTTAGCAAATATACCCATGAATGAAGTGGTTGAAACATGAAATGAATTCACGTGGATGAAGAATACACGTGGGAATCACCATGAAGGAAGAACCACAATATTTCATTGAATAATCTGCACAATCAACATCAAAATTGAATATGGTCACCATTGAAACTACAATAGTAAGCACAAGCTATATTCTTGCGAGGAAAGTGACAACAAGGTTCCCATGAAGAAGGTGACAAGAAGATCAGGAAGTTCCTATAATCTATATGCTACAAGCTTGGTTTTCCCAAGGCTTGAAATCATAATGCTTATTAGTAAAGACAATCAATAATTAATTTCCATATTTTATCCAAAAACTTTATTAAATACCACTTATATATATTTAATCAAAAGAAACATAAAATGGTAAAATGGTATGATATGGAACAAAAATAGAATGTGGGAATGGGTATGAAGGTTCATGAAATAGACTAAAATATGACATAAAATGGGACACAATTGGCTTTCATCATTCCCCCCAACTTAGCATATTGCACATCCTCGTGCAATCATAATGACTAAGAGGCTTAGTTTGATTTGGTAGCTTTGGGATTTATGACTTCAACTGAATAGTTCCTTTCAACTTGTCTATAGCTCTTTCTACATATCAATCATCAAGGCTTTGCTTTTGTTTTCCTATTTCCTTTTCATCATTTGTTTAATATTCATACCTCTTTTGAGTTTTTATTTTTTCATCATTTTTCTTTTTTTTTTAATAAATTTTTCATTGGCATCTTTTCTCATTTTTGATTGTCATCTTTTTTATAGAATTATTTCCTTAAAATGTTATAACTCCAAATGCATGAGCTATGTTAAATGGGTGAAATGATAGAAAAAATGAAAAGTGAAAATAATGGGTATTATGACTATGATGAAATAATGAAGGATAAGAGGTGAAAATATAGGTAATAAAGATGGCGGACCTTCCCCCAACTTAAAGGATTGACCATCCTCAGGCAACAAGGAGAGGATAGGTATGAATGTTGCTTAATATGATTAATATAATAAGAAATATTAATAAAGTTAATAGATAAAATAATGAAAAATAAAATTAATTGTTTTACCAAGTTGCATACCAGGATTTGGTAGCCAAAAGAACAAGTTTAGCAATTGTGAATTTCCAACAAGGAAGGAACTGAAAAATGCAACATAACCTCCAACTCTTGGAAGATTACCACTTTATTAAAGCCTTATAGAACATACTGTTGGCATCTAAATCTCTCCTTTTATTGGCTAACACCCCAATTGAATGTGTAGCATGTACTCTAAGTGATCAAGGAATGTTGATCACAACGAAATGGAACATAGCCACACAAGAGAGTAATAAGAGGTACTAGAGGTACCTAGATAGAAATAAACAACCATAGAAGCATCTGAGTGTACCTAAAAAATGATCAGCCAAGAGAAAGATTACCAATTCTTGCATCTTTTTTCTTTTCTTTTTCTTTTGTTTTGTCATCTTTTCCTTTTTTTTAATTTTTATTTTTCAATTTTGATAATGAGAAGTGACTACTGGCAAGCCAATTTTCAATCACTCATTGCTTAGTGGCACTATAAAAATAGTTTTTTCCACTAAGAATTTTACTCAACTGCAATTTTCCAAAAACTAGTTTTCAAATTGCAGTTGTCTAACAACTCTTGAAGGTTTTCATTGTTAGAATTTATTGCTTTTTTTCATTATTTTTTTCCTTTTTTTTTTCCCTTTTTTCATGTTTTCCATTTTTTCATTTTTCTCTTTTTTTTCATTTTTTCCCTTGATAAACTGCATATAATGACCAAATAAAATGGAACTCCCATACAGATGACAAAATGATACCATCCAAATCCTAAAGTTCTATCTAAATCCCTTCAATAATAGTAACTGTGAATTGCTTGCAATGCTTGAAAGGATGACCAAAAATAACTTAGTAGCACAATCTAGAACATAGAACCACTACTACAAATAATCTTGATCCCATTTAGTGCATCCCACTTTATTTGAAGGGTGATTGGAGAACTTTGGAATCCATGCCCGCTCATTTGGTTGAAATAATTACCCACAATGGCTGCAATCTTGAAAGACACATTGTTCTATGATGGCCAACTTGAAACAAATCATATGAACATATCATGAAGTTATGCTATCCTTTTCTTTTAAGCATGAGAGATTTCCATAACTATTTCCAAATTTGTATGAAATGTAGTAGCTGTAAATAGCACAACTTACCTACCAAAGACAAGGTTGTCTAGTGAAAGACTAGTTGGAGTCTCTAAACTTGTCAAATGTGTCCACACAACTTTAGGTAGGTGGATACTCATCATAGAGTGTGAGGATCGACATTAGAATATATTCAAACTCCTTGATGATGTCTTCAAGTTGTCTCTAGGTGTGTAGCTTAAGAACATAGTACTACAGTATTAATGCATCTCAAAGACCAAGTTGCATGTACTGCCTTTCACATGGTTCTAGCATCGAGAAGGGTGCAAAATATAACTTTTATCCATGAATGTTTAAAATTTCTCACTAATCCTCTTGTGATCTCCAAGAGAGAAACAAAAAAGAAACTTGAGTTTCCCCATACAGCCAACAAGGCCACAAAATGTGTTTTTGGATGCTCACGCAGAGAAGCATCATCAACTGATGCATTTGAAAGTGTTGGATAACCAAGATAAGAAATCTGCAACTATATTCTCAAGACCAAGCATATCAAATGTAGTAATGCAATACGATCCATTTAATAACTTCACCATTATAATTGATTTATTTTATGAGAAAATAAATGGTAGAGTTATGAATAAATATTTGAGAATAATAAGATAGATGAATATTATTACAATGAATTCTTGTGTAGACAAAATATAAATTCTATTCCAATTAACACAAGAATTTCTACCTTGATTTGGTCGAAATATCACATGCGTGCTTTCATTAGAAACACCAATAAAATAGTGAATGAATACATGATTAAAAATCAACCAACGATTTCCAAAATTCAAGGGATTCCCCCCCAACTTAACTTAATACCACAAAAGCATGAGGGCATTAGGATAATCCAAGGAATCAAGAAACATAATGATATATTAAATAATATGTTGAGCATATTCAATGAATGGTCATGAAAATCCAAAGAAGAATGAGAAAGATATGTGTATTAAATTCACAACCCTTGCCAATGAAAAATCATTATTTTATAGCATGTTTAGTATGGTCATTATTGCATTTAAACCCATCTAATTGTACTTAAGCATAAAATCCAGTATTGGTGGGCCTAAATCAATAAGTGTGTGAGGAATGCACATTTTAACCATAGGCCTCCAATAATCCATATGGCGAGCATAAAAATACTAAAAGATATATCTTTATGATTTGATCAAACATCTCTTGAGTGATTAATGCATCAATTATAACACCTCTTAGTGCATAATAAATTTTAGCACACACATTAGTTTAATGATCAAAATATATTCAAATTGAAGGGCTTTGTTATATGTGTGAATATCCTTTAAAGACTGTGATTTTCTATGCAAATAAGAATAATTAAGTTGAATATCATTCAATTCATCATATTGGTATTTTAATCCGGTTAAACCAAAATCACATTCTTTAGTTGCATTAATGAATTTCAATTGAGATTCACCAATTTCAAGCACATTATCATAATTAAAGGAATTCTTGAAATTACATTATGACATATAGTTTAAACCACCTTATTATGTAATGTTTTATTAGGCATTGTAGTTTCCCTTGGTGAATATGTTAAAGTGGATGGTGGGTGATATGAATGGGATAATGAGAATGGTAAAATTTGTTTTGGATATAGAGTAGGTGGTCTATAGGATGGATATTGTGGAGATAGTAATATATAAGATGGATATGGTGCTTGTTGTGAGCATTCATTATGACATTTTTGGTAAGATGGACATTGTTCCCATTCACCATAAATGTTAGGAGAATTATTTTGTGAAGAAACATATTTCCTTTCAAATCCCATAGAATTATAAGATGTTTTAAAACCATTAAGAATACCTTGATCTCCCTAATTCGACGTGTGTAGTTTTCCTTGAGTTACAAAGATGAAATTCTCACTTCCATTTTTTTTGGGTCGAGGATCACTTATAACATCTATCTCCTTCACCATGTCTTCTTGAACAGCTTGACATGTGCACTCAACTTCTTCCTAGCAACAATTAGAACACAAAATGGTCAAATAATCATTTTCAAAACTCCTTTGTCCTAAAAATTCATCAATTATTTGTTCTTTTTCAGTTATAAGAATAATACATATAGATGTTTGTGATAATGGTATTGAAAGATCAATATTATCTAAGTTGCATCCACTAGGTAGAGGGGCTATAAAAATATCACTTTGTTTTGGTGTGATTTCTCCACTAGTTTCTTCTTTTTAAAACAAAAATAAAAGTGGGGGTTTGGGGGTAGTAGCCCCTAGTGGGTTCAAGGAGTAGTGCCCCCTATGGGGTCCCAGGATAGTGCCCTAGGTGCACTCCTTGTGGCAATATAGGGTGGGGTCAAGGAGAGGAGCCCCCATCAACAAGCACATTTTTCTTCTTGCGTGACCTTCAGATTCTTCATTTTTGAAGTATTTTTCCCTAAAAAGTGATGTGTTTGAACTACCTTGAAAATGCAACATTTTGATTGTTTTTATGTTATTTCTTTAAAATTACTTCTTTCTATCAATTAACTCACAACAAATTGTGTGAATATATATAAACGATTGTATCTACTAAGATCTATAGATTCAAAATCAAAATATGCATCTATATGATTTAAGCAACACAAATTAGGAGTAATCACCCAAGCATGACCGACAGGTGCATGAGCTTTCATCCTAACACATTGTTCCTAACTCATCTCACTAAACTAATCAACCTTTGACACCTTTCCCCAACAACAATGCCAAAACTAGGGGAAAGAGTGAAATGGATTCAATTTTTAATAATGAATTTTAGTTTGATGCATATGTGTCAATATGTGGATCGTAAGCTTGTGAAAGGTATCATGGAAATTTGAAAAAGGGTTGAGATCCATGAGATGAATGGTTATGAATGTAGCCTATGAAAATAAATGTATAAAAAATCAAAATAATTTTTCCAACAAGAACTATAACTTCATGGTGACATAAGCTATCTATTCTTATTTTGGCAACAAGAACTGCACCAACAAGTTTTGAAATGGAAACTTGATCAAAAATCATTAAATTCATAAAATATTGATGGATGAAAATGAATCTAAATTATTTAGAAATATAAACACACATAAATTATAATAGCTGAAATATCAATTTAAATGTTACAAAACATAATCAACAACAAAAAATATACACACAATCATACCTTGCACAAAAATAAAATATATACATTCAATTGGTTGTTGAAGAGTGGGTGCCCTTCCTCCCAGCAAACCGATTAAAGAAAGATGACTACATAAATTCTACATTGGACTTGATTAGCAAAAAGATAGTTTATTTCCTAGAGGTTTGATGCATAAAAGAATTTCCTTTTTACAAGTCTACTTACGTTGCTTATATATATGCAACCTATAAAAAATTCATACAAGAGATAGATTGTTTGTTTTGGGCTTGTAGCTAACAAACAAAAACATAGTAGCCACATGTGCAAAACAACAAATTCAACGATTTCACCGGTTACATAATGAAGGGTGAAACTAGAAATAAATACTTATGCAGCTATCTCCATTGCACAACACTTGAGATCTGCATAGAGTCTTCCATTAATAAGTTTGAATGACTCATTAAATGTGGCAATAATGAGAGGGAAACAATCCATTTGCTGAATCATGGGAGCAATGCCTTCTAACAAATTTGAATCTCAGGTGGAGGTCAATGTTAACTATTATAACCATGCAAAAGAATAGATTTCGTCTACCCTTGCAAGAACCTCCTTCACCATGAGTTTCCATTTGAGATATGGTAGTGCTGAAGTGGCAACTTATGAGGTGGTGACAAAAATATTTGGTTGCATAAATGAATGTAATGAAAATATCTTAGCAAATACCCCATGGATGGAATGATTGAAATGTGAAATGAATTAGCTTGGATGAAGAATACATGTGGGAATCACCATGAAGGAAGAACCAAAATATTCCATGGAATAATCTACACAATCAACATCAAAATTGAATATGGCACTATTGAAACTTGAGCTAGCCATGTAGGAAAACCACAATAGTGAGCACAAGCTATATTCTTGTGAGGAAAGCAACATAAAGGTTCCCATGAAGAAGGTGATAGGAAGATTAGGAAGTTCCTATAATCTGTATGCTACAAGCTTGATTTTCCCAAGGCTTGAAATCATAATGCTTATTAGTAAAGACAATCAATAATTAATTTCCACATTTTATTCAAAAACTATATAAAATACCACTTATATATATTTAATCAAATGCAACATAAAATGGTAAAATGGTATGATATGGAACAAAAATAAAATGTGGGAATGGGTATGAAGGTGGATGAAATAGGCTGAAATATGACATCAAATGGTACATAATTGGCTCTCATCAATCATCATAAAGCACTTTTAATTATTGAGGGACAAATTGTGTTGTTTACATATCTATAAAACCTTTTCTAGATTTCTAAGGGATTCGTCATAAGTTTTCTCATATGTGGTGAAGTCATCCATATATATCTCCTTACAGTCATGCACATAATGAGAAAATATACTAAGTACTTCCCTTTGGAAAGTTGTCAGGGCATTGCATAAACCAAAGGGTAGAACATAGTAGGCATAGGTACCCCAAGGACATGTGAATGTTGTTTTGTCTTGGTCCTCTAGAGCAATTTTTATCTTATTGTAACCATTGAAACCATCTACGAATGAGAAGTACTTTTTCCCTACTAAGGAGTCAAGTACTTGATCTATAAAGGGAAATGGAAAGTGTTCCTTCCTAATGGTTGTGTTTAGTTCCCTATAATCAACACATACCCTCCATTTTCCACCTTTCTTGGGAACAATAAATAATGGTGAGGCTGTTATGAAATAACTTGCACAATAGAAAGAATATTATATGAAATATGTTGTAAAGCCCTGTGATGAAGTCCATGGATACCTCTTCCCAATGCTGGCTAGGAATAGATAAGGGTTGCAAGAGACCTGGTGTCTTAATTGTCTCCCCTTTATGCCTTTGGCACACCAAACATTCAGCCACAAATTTTTGAACATCACCCTTTAGCCCCTCCCAAAAGAAATCTTGCTTGACTCGATGATATGTCTTCAAAAATCTTGAATGACCACCCACTGGAGACTCATGCAACTCTGTGAGAATCTTGATTTTAAGGTTGGAATTCTTGCAGAGATACAAACGCTCTTTATACCAAAGAGTATCTCCCTTCCAACAAAACTTATCTGAACTACTAGGATCACTTTTTAATTGCTTGATGAGATTACTTGTCGCAACATCATTTTGCCACTCTGCTTTGGCTTCCTCCACCCAATTTGCTTGTAATATTGAAAGGGCACACAATAAGGCTTCATCTTTCTCATCCTTCCTTGATAGTGCATCTGCGACAATATTTTCTTTTCCTTTCTTATATACAATCTCAAAGTCATATCCTAACATCTTAGTGACCCATTTTTGTTGCTCTTCAGAAGATAGTCATTGTTCCAAAAAATATTTTAGGCTATCATGATCTGTCTTAACCTTGAAATTTCTACCCAATAGATAAGGCCACCATTGTTTCACTGCATGGAGTATTGCTAGCATTTCCTTCTCATAAATAGGTTTTAGTTGATTCTTACCTTTTAATTGATGACTCTAAAAGAAATTGGTTGACCTTCTTGCATGAGCACTGCTCCTATCCCATTTCCAGAAGCATCACATTCCACAATGAATTCCTTGGTGAAGTCAGGAGTGGCAAGTACTGGAGTTGTACACATAGCCTCCTTCAATCTCTCAAATGCTATATTGGCAGACTGTTCCAATGAAAAGAATCCTTCTTCAATAGAGTGGTGAGAGGTCACCTATACTACCATAATTCTTCAAAATCTTCTATAGTACCCTGTCAATCCCAAGAAACTCTCAGTTTCTTAATGGTTTTTAGAATAGGCCATTCCATGATAGCCTTAATTTTGTTAGGGTCCACCTTTACTCCTTCATGTGAAACTATGTGTCCCAAATACTCCACCTCTGTAAGACCAAAAGCACACTTGGATGGCTTAGCATAGAGTTTATGATCTTCAATTATTTGTAATGCTTGGTCCACATGTTGCAAATTTTCTTCCCAAGTCTTGCTATAAATCAATATATCATCAAAGAATACTAACACAAACTTTCTCAGAACTTCTTAAAAATGGAATTCATCAAACTTTGGAATGTAGATGGTGCATTGGTAAGACCAAATGGCATCACCAAAAAATCATAATGACCCTCATGAGTCCGAAATGCTGTCTTACAAATATCTTCCTCCTTAATCAATTTGGTGATAGCCAGATCTAAGATCTAACTTGGTAAAAAACATAGCTCCATTTAATTCATCTAGCAAATCATCAATGACTGGAATTGGAAACTTATCTTTAATGGTGTACATGTTGAGCACTCTATAATCTGGACACATGCGCCAAGTATCATCTTTCTTATGTACCATCACCACAGGTGAGGAGTAAGCACTTTGGCTATGCTTGATGATTCCTGCCTCTAGCATCTCTTCAAGAATCTTTTCTATCTCACTCTTTTGTATGTGGGGATACCTATAAGGCCTGATGTTCGGTGGTTGGCTCCCTAGAACTAACTATATGGCATGATCATGATCCCTCTTAGGAGGAATTACTTTAGGTATATCTCCAAGAACAACTAAGTGATGATCAATTATAGCTTGCAAATCTGGATGAGTAGGAGTATTAGATTGAGAGACTTCTAATGAACATAGTTGGGCCACAAATCCATCCACTCCTTTCTTAAGCAACTTTTGCATTTGATGAGAGCTTACCATTTGTGGAGATTTTTCCTTCAACCCCCTTAGCTCTACTAGCCTTCCTTCTGATTGAAATCTCATGAATAGTTCTTGGAAGTTCATCTCAGTTGTTCCTAATGTAGTAAGCCATTGTACTCCCAAAACAATATATGCTGCACCCATGGATATCGCATACATTGGGGTATCAAGTTGATAATCTCCCATGGATAATTTAATGCTATGAAACTTCAACTGAACAACTAGCGTACCGCAGCCATAATCAAAACTTGAAACTTCTGAATAGATATATGAAACAATTTAGGCAGTAGCTATTAACTTTTTGTTGATGAAATTATAGAGTACTGCGAGTTGATCAGCTGCTTGTTACCTTCTGCTTCTTTAGGAAACCCACCACCTTGAGAGTTTGTGGAGCGTTGAAACCTGAGAGTGCATGACAAGAAATGATTGGTTGAGAATCATGTGATTCCTCATTTGACTCCTTTCATCTTCTAGTATGGGTTCCTCCTCTTCTTCCTCATTGGGACCTTCAATATAAAACAATTTCTTTTCACTACATTTATGTCCTTGACTGTATTTGCTATCTGGTGAAACTTTTAAGCCTTTTTCCTTTTCTCCTCAATTTTTTGTGGAGTCAACTTAATAGGTTGTGTTGAATATCCTTTCTCTCTTGTCACATTAGCCCCTTGCTTCTTAGGAATCAAATACTTCTCCTCTACCCTGCGTGCTAAGATAAAAGACTCATTTATGGAACTAGGGATAAACATGCATACCTCATGTTGAATGTGATCCTTGAGACCAGCCAAGAATAAGTCATTCAAGTTTTCCTCCGTAATTGAATCCACCCTTAAGGATAGATTTTGGAATTGCCGAATATAATCCTTAACTGATCTTGTTTGTTGAAGTTTAGCTAGCTGGTTGAAGAATTTGTCTGTGACGCTATTGCTATATTGTGCTTGGAGTTCCTCTGTAAAAATTGACCATGATATTAGCCAGGCCCGCTTTTAATTCAATGAGTTCAAATCCACTTGATACCAAATGAATTGGTTCTAGATGTAAAACCATAAGTGACCTTTTGTCCATTTGGGATTTGGTGTACTTCAAAAAATCTCCATTTAGTTTGCTCATGTTAAAGATCCCTTACCATCAAGCTTGCTTATCCACCTTTGGAAATAAATTCCTAGCTCCCATAGGAGTAGTAAAGCTTGTGTCAATGGTAGTTGACCTAGAATTTTCACCTTGGTCGCTTGAGAACTCCTTTCTTGGTTCAGCCATGTAGGTGCTTAACATGTTTCGTATGTCTGATATATCTCCTCTTAGGTCACACATATCCATCTTAAGTGAAGAAATTTCTTCCTTGACCTTATTGATTTCCTCATTATGAGTAATATCCTCAATTTTTTCACCATCCTTATCAAGAGACTTCCCCAGAGTGACATTCTTCTTACCCCTTGTTTTAGGCCCCGGCATGATGGAAACCACTAATGTTGAAATAAATCACACAAATGAAACTTAAATTCTCTCAAATTTTTATTGTAATCTCCTTTATTATGTATTCAAAACCCAATAAAAATTGGGCTCCAATTCAACAAGATGTCTGAGATATTTAGATTAGGAAAATAGTGTAGAAACCCTAGTGCGCAATAATTCGCTTAATTCTTCTCCAATTCTTCTAAAATCTGGATTGTAGCTTCTTCAATATGTTCTTCAAAAACCCTTTAAAAATCAGAAAAAAATTCGCCAAAATCTGAAAGATATGCTCTTCCCAAAATCGCCTCCAAAATTGAGAAAAACCTTGCCTCTATGGTGCCAAGATCATGCTCTGATACCACTTGTTATGAAATAACTTGCACAATAGAAGAATATGATATGAAATATGCTGCAAATACTTGATAATAACTGAGAATAACAAGCCACTTCGAGGGGGAAAACCTCCAAATATCTCTAATGAGAACACACTTCACAACTTGATGATGAAATAAGACTCACAACCTCCTATATATACCTATTTATGCCAAGGATATCACCTAGGCGACTTAGACACACCTATATAAGACTTAGGCCGACCTAAACAACTAAATAACAATATACTAATGATAATATGACTTAATAAAGAGTTAAGATAGCCACAAGCCGACTATTCATAACCGATGTACAATAATATTAAGAGTAGTAGAGACCCATTCACGGTTAGATATAGGATAAATGAAGGTTGCACCAAGGAGTTTTTGAAGTTCATCTTTAATTTTTTTCATCAAGGTAGGGTTCATTCATCTTTGAGGATGTCTAGTTGTCCTATAACCATCATTTTATAGATCCTATGCATACAAAAGTCAAGATCTATACCATTCATATCATGGTAGTCCCATGCATAGGATGCTACATGTGCCTGTTACAATGTGTGTAAGGAATTATATTATTCTTTAGTCAATGCATTATTTATATTCAACATTTTTCCTAGCATGAATTTTAATTTTTTGGATGATTCTTACATAGATGAGAGGTCAAGGCTGGGAATGATTGGTACAGACTATTGTGGCATTAAGGAATGGAAGATTAGGGATACTTATTCTTAGGAATTGGTAGGTATAATGCTTTGGAAGGGGTCTTGTACACAAGAGAGATAGTCTTGTTGTTGTGGGCTCCTATCACAATCATTTTGGATTATGCAAGAAATAAGATCATCTTCATCTTGATCTTCCAATAAAGGGTTGCACATTTATTTTCATCAAATTCTGTAGAGAATAGTGATCTTCCTCATCCAAATTAGGAAAAATCGCTTACTTAGGATCAACATAAGGTTGGGCTGGTGGATAGATGACCAACTTCTTGGTCATAGTCCCATTGGATATTATCATATTTCCAAACCTACATCAAATGAATGCATCAGTTGTAGCTAACCATGGTCTTCCTAGAATCCTTGTGGATATCCCCCAAGGTTAACCTTTGGTTGTAAAACTATGAAATCATTAGGATATTCCCAAGAATCTAATGTAATAACTAAATCCTCAATGATTCCTTTAGGATTAATTGTTGACCTATCAGCCAATTGTAGAACAGTTTGTGTAGATCTAAGGTTGAATAACTAAAGTAATTGCATTAGCTCTTTAGTCATGATATTTATTAATGCCCCTAAATCTATCAAGGCATTCTTGATATGGGTCCCATTAATCTTAATATCCATTACTAGACTACTGAGGTTTGTGTATTTAGGGATTATTATGTTCCCTAACATGATATCTTTAAGGTTTCCTACGACATGAACTATCTAAGGATCCTTATTTTTCCTCATTTTCTTAAGACATAATTCCCTCACAGTCTTGGTATACATTGAGATGCCCTTCAGATCTTGGATGAGAGGAATCTTGATGCTTACATATTTCAGTTGACCTAGTAGGTCTATCTCATCTTGGGTGTGATATTTTTGAATGGCTAAGCATTCAGGGAAATGAGGCTTTGGAATTGAGGTAGTTTGGTGTACCTATTTTGATTCAGGTTCTAAAGGTGATTTTTCTGAAGCTTTCATTGTAGGTTCCTCATCCTCCATCTCATTGATTTGAGGGGATGAAGGTCTAGCTAGTTGTTGGACATGCTTGTTGTTAAGGTTAGGTGTAGGTTGGGTAGGTAATTTTGGTGGTCTCTGTGGATGAGATGTAGGATTTTATGGAGGCATAATGTGTTTTTGTTGTGGCTAACTAGGAAGCATAGGCTATTGGTAATTCATGTTTTGTTGCTACCATTGCTGACCTTTTTTCCATTGTGGATACCACTAGTTCTATTGTGTTGTCCATTGAGGATTGTAATTAGAACCTTCAAAAATTTTTTGTAACCAAGGATTTGGTTGCTACCATTGTTGAGGGTTTGGCCATTGGTTTTGGTTGTTTGACTAGGGATGGGAACTCCAAGCATAAATTTTTTGATTTCCAATGGGAAAGGATGAATTTAAATTAAGAGGGTCTTGTGGAATACCTTGTCTTTGTTGCCATGGCCTTCTTTGAGCTATGTAAAATAGTTTTCCATACTCTCCTTCAAGTGGCTGAAAATTAGGTTTCGTTGTTCTGTCTTGTTGAATACTAGCCACCCTCTTACATTTATAGTTTTCTTTCCTTTGACTATAGCTTGGGTAGTATTCACTAAGCATTACTTTAGCTTCATCCAACTTCTTTATATGGAGAGTTTCCAACTGAGTGGAAAGATGATTGATAATTTCCTCCTTCATGTTGGATAGAAAATTACTTAACTCTATTTTGGAAACCCCAGTGGATGATTTTCCAATGGTAGATGTCCTCTCTCATCTTGGTCTCTTAGTGAAGGTATTGGAGAAATTTTCACAAACACTATAGATTTATTCAAATGGTATTTCATAGATACCCCCTTGTCCAATAAGATTGATGGAATCCATACAGTCGTCATTGACTCCTCTCAAAAATACTAACTTGAGAGATTCTTCAAATAACTTGTTTTGAGGGTTTTTCTTTAAGGCACTTCCCTTGTTTCACTGTCCAAGTCATCCTTTTACTGTGAGCTAGAAATACTAGTTACTATTGGCTATAGTGTCTTCTTGGGATACAAGAGGTTAATCCACAAAAAATATACACAAAGCTAACTACCATGATTAAACACATAATTCTATCCACATTTCATACATACTCACATATAAATCATGCAATGCTACTATATCATAACTATATTTCCATTACTATAACTTAGGTCCAAGGTTGTATAATAAGGGTATGTGTAGGATCATGATGGGCCAAAAAGTGGTGATATGATGGTATGTGTAGGGTATGTGGTTGATGAATTTTTTTTACCTAAAATTGATGAAATGAAAAGGGTTTTTAAAGGAGATTATTAGCTTTCCACCAATATAAATTATGCTTTACTTTGAATTTAATAAATAATTATTATTTATTTTATATTTGAATTATGACTAAAGTATTGATTGATAGGCTGATTGGAAAACATCTATAGCTTTCAAACATTATCACATTCTATGTTTTGCATACTATAGGATTAAAAATGAATTTCATGAAGTTTTGACCAAGTTAAGGTGGTTAGACATACATGTTTTTATATTTTTTAAAAGTTGTAATAAAAATTCATAATTAATTATTTATTTGGAAAAAAAAAAATTACATCTCATTGAGACATGAGTCCTCTACTTATATCTAAAATCTTATAAAAATATATTATCATTTTATTATGCTTAGGGTGGTGAGACAGACACCTACTTCTTATTTTTCCCTGAAATTTAAGTACTGCATTGAAATTTCAAATTTTCACCAAATAGATTAAAAAAAAAAAACCTAGTATTTTAGAAACTACATTAAAATTGCTACATATTATATTCTTACATATTTTTGAAATAATATAGATAACTTATTCAAATTTTTATGTCAAGTTGCTTGACTCTGATTTTTTCTAAATTTTTTGCCACTTAAGGGCCTGTTTTTCCATGATGATCCTACACATACCCATAAGCATAAAGAGATAGCATAAAATAGGAATATGTCTAAAAGGATTGTCTAATTATGTCTGAAATCATACATAAAAAACATTATGAAATAAACCATTAAATAGACTCATAAAAATGCATATTTCCTTTCAATTTTCACTGGAAGATATGATCTTATTTGAAGGAGATGTGAGATTATGATGTCATGATTGGAGCTTTAACATTGGTCTTGTTTGTTCTCTTAGTAATTTTCTAAAGAGCTTCATGATGATGCTATGTTCCATTTGGAGCTTAGAATTAATTAATTAGTTTTGAGTGTTCATGGATACTTAGAGACTTGGATGAGGCTAGAGTTATCTCATATTTAAAGACATTTTTTGAGATGGTTTATCTTTGGAGGTTTTAGTAGGAAATGTAAGGATCCTTCACCTGGTTATGGATGTGAATTCATGAAGGATATATAGAGGATTTTGTCCTTGGAGTGAGTCTTGATGGCTTGGTTATCCTAGAAGAGTGTTCTCATTCCACAATATTGGTCTACTTGATTTATAATCATCTAAGAGATATTTTCCCATTCTTTTTTTAAGGTACACAATGTTTTATGCTTTGTCTTGTCATGGATATGAATCTTGAGCTATGATTTTCACATTCTAGAGGGTTCATTTGAGGATTTTTTGCATGTTTATATCCTTATGCTTATGAGTTAATTTATGATGTCATTCATTGATTAGTTTTAGGGGATATTACTAGGTTAATTTCCTAACATGGGAATGGATTTGAGTTTGGTTGTCCTTAGTTAGAGAGTCCTACATTCATGTTAGTTTATGATATACATATGTTTTATTTGATATTGGATATTAAATGGTTGGGTGTTGTTGAGGATTTTTCTTTGGGTTTTTGAAGGATATCTTACTTGACATAGCTTATTATTTAGAGGTATGTGTAGAAGGAAATGGTACATTCTTTGATTTTTAGATTCTCTCTTTGGTCTTATTACTTTTATTAGATTTTTGTATTCACATGTAATGCCCCATCTTATAACCTAAGGAATGTTACAATTGTGTTTAAAAGTGAAATATATTTATTTTTTAAAGTGTTAAGGTTAACTTAATTAGTTGCATACATTCACTAAGTTATGCGACGTTACACTACTTGAGTTTCCATAGATGACTTTAGTATTTAGCATTGCACATATTTAATTAACATAAACTTAAAAGTAAGCATTGCATATCATTTGAATTCCATTCATGAATAGTATAAAGTACAAATATGATTCTTACATTGCATTTGAAATAATATTACAATACTCATTCATCTGATGAGGTAGATCAATAATAGTTACAATTAAATTTTACAAATGTTCACCTCATAAACAATTGAGGGATGTTTCAAATACAAGATTTCCAATAATGCAATAAAGAAAGTACACATATGTATCCAAGTACGAGCTCTCCATCCATGAAGCTCTCGTTGCCTGATCATAAACTGGGGACCCAATGGAGTAAGGTGCACGTTCCACCCAATGCTCATAATAGTGCCGTGGAGTCCACCCCACGTGCTAGAGATAGTAATGTGATTTCAGACGTTGAAACTTTTCCACTCTTTCAAGACTTTTGAAAGTACGCTAACTAATGCGATGGTTGCATTGCTTCGGATTTAAGACAATCAAATGTGCTTTAAGTACACAAGGTAAACTATTATTTTAGGTGGAGTTTCATCACAACGTTGCAAAGGTTACCTTGGTGTTTCTTCCTAGGTTCCGGCCCGCAACTTGGGTTACCCTGGTAACCTCTTACGAAACCCGACCCCATTTGCAAACTATTGCAGAATCGAATGCCTCTTGAAGAAACAAGACATTGATTTGCCATTCCAGGCCTTCTCATCTTATACTCAAGATTGAACTAGCTCAAGAGTCTATAAGTGAGGCATAATCATCTT
>VDFB02118595.1:0-14343 GCA_007258455.2 Sequoia sempervirens
AAATCTATCATAAACCCTTAGATTCTTATAAATTTGACTCCTCCAATGGATATATATCACTGATCTAAGTTGTACTTATTCGTATGGTTCAATATTTGTTTTCCTTTACCTAGAGCTTGCTACAAATTGCAAATCAATGACTATCTTATACTGTGAAATGTTGTTGTAGTTATCTCATGCTCCAAATGGTTGATATTATTGATAAACAACCAATTCTATTCGGTATTATCCTATTATTTTGAGCTATTAAATGAGATTATTTGTTGTTGTTAATGTTGTTTATGATGATGGTGCAGAGGTTGTAAACACATTAAGGGATCACCCTCGAGGGTCTTTGTGAGCCCAAAGTGTAGGAGGTCTTTCAAATCCTCACCGGTTAGTGCAGGTCGGCCCGAGAACATACTTTATTGGAATTAGCAATTCCATGGAGTGATTAGGAGATCAACCTGCTTACTGTAAAAAAAACCAACACCTTGCATATATGTTTGTGGTGGAGGTATTAAAGAAGAATTGTATGCCTCTATTTCCATTCATTAGATCTACCTTAGCCTAGCATATACTTGGGCTAAGTCTACAATTGCTTCAGACTCATGCGATGAAGGCTGTGTGATGAAATCCTAGACCTCAACCAAGATGTGGGTAGATTATGGGAGTTTTGCAAAGACCTGAGGCTGGTTGATAAAAATGCGAAAGACTAAGCTATTTTTTTTTTGTCTTAGCTTATACCATTTTACAAGAATGGGGGTGCAAATGTATGAGAAGATCTTTGGAAAGTAGGCATGAAAATTGAAAGTTAAAGAGAATGGGGGTGCCACACTTACAGTACTCATTGTCCCTTGGTCGTTGATTTTCCCTGAGTTCCCTCAACCTCATCCTTGGCACTAGTATTGACCTTGTTTTCATTGCTCCAAACTCTTCCTCAGCACTGATATTCACCTTCTTTTCACTCCTCCAAACTCTTTGTCGGTGCTGGTATTGACCTTGTTTAACTCCAAGCTCTTCCTCGGCTAGTATTGGGCCTTGTTTTCACTCCTCCAACCTCTTCCTCGACATTGATATTGATCTTGTTTTCACTCCTCCAAACTCTTCCTCGGCGCTGATATTAACCTTGTTTTCACTCCTCCAAACTCTTCGTCAGCACTGGTATTGACCTTGTTTTAACTCCAAACTCTTCCTCGGCACTTGTATTGACCTTGTTTTCACTCCTCTTAAGCTTCTTCTAAGCATTGATGTGTGTTTCCCTCCCTCGAACTCTTAAATTAAAACCTTGTATTGACACTTGTTTTAACTCAAACTACAGTGCTGAGTATTGACCTTGTTTTCACTACACCAAACTCTTCCTCGGCACTGGCATTGACCTTTTTTTCACTACTCCAAACTCTTCCTCAGCGCTGGAATTGACCTTGTTTTCACTACTCCAAACTCTTCCTCGGTGCCGATATTGACCTTTCACTTCTCCAATTTGACAAGCTACAACCTGGTTTTGTTAGGTTTTATAGTATGTTAATTAAGTTGAAAATTTTGGCACCATTTAGCTAGGTTTTAATATTCTACAATATAGTTAAGTATACATTAGCTATATTTTACATAATAAATAATATAATTATTCAACTTATTATAATTATATATTATACTCTTTAACAATATTATTAAATTCCTATAAAATTATTATAATTAATAATTAATAATAAGTATATTTTTATATAATACAAAATATAATTAATATAATATATATTTAATATATATTAATATGAGAGAGAGAAACTAAAATTTGATTTGTTGTTTCATGTCAAAAATCTAAGGATGGCATGTGTCCTTGGGGAGTTATGCTCAAAGTAGCATGCCATTTGATTAAAGATATGATAATTCTCCTTTAAGACCTCTTCAATGTACCCATTGCACACTTACGAAGACAAAGATAAATATAGGGAAGGAAATATAGAGAGAGAGGGAGATAATGACAAACATACAAATAGAAAGGGAGACAAAGAGATAGAGAGAGGTAGAGAGATAAAGAGATAAGGATGAATAGATAGAGATATAGGGAGGGTGATTGATATATCTCTCCCTGTTGCTCTCTATATCTCTATATCTCCCACTATCTATATCATTCCATCTTCCCCCCTCTATCTATTGAGCTATCTCTCCCTCCCCCCCTTTCTCTCTCATTCACTCCATCTCTCCCTCCATCTCTCCTACTCTATATCTATATCTCTATTTCTCTTTTTTTCTCCCTCTCACTCCTCTCTCTATCTCTTTCTATCTATATCCCTTTCTCTCCCTCCCCCTCTCTATCTCTCACCATATCTCCCTCCCTATCCCCCCTCCATTGACTCTCTATCTCCACCTCTCTTCCTTTCTCTTCCCATATATCTCCATCTCTCTTTCTCTTCCCATGTATCTCTATCTCTCTCTCTTTCTCTCCCCATATATCTCTAGCTCCCCATATATTAACTAAGAAGCCATTCAAGCATACAATAGTATATGTTGGTAAAACTATAGTAGTGTTTTATTAAACTATAAGTAACACTTATCTTTCTAATGTCAAGCCTTCTTACAAAAATAGTGTTTTATTAAACTATAAGTAGATTATTGTCACCACTCTTCATTCAACATGAAATTCCAAATATAGCAATTGTTTTGTTACTTTTGTCAAGTTTCATTAACCAAGCTATTTACTGGGTTGAATAAAGTTGTGTTATGACCCTTCATCTCTTTAAAATAATTATACAATATTAGCGAGATCAGGAAGGGGAGAAAACTAAAGTCCTTCAAAATAGGGGTAGTTGTGGGTTTGTTGGTTTTCTTTGTACACTATATACTTAGTTCATCTAGGATAAATAAGTCACTTTAGATTATTTTCTTAGTTGTGTATCCTAACTAATATAGAGTAAGCTTTTTCATTTTAATTGACTACTACATAATAGTTTATGTGTTGAAAGAATTGTTTCCATTCTTTGTAGTTTTTACATTGGAATACAAATCATATTTAATTTCATGCCAATATACTTCTTTCATAAAGATATTTGTTTGAAATAAGTTCTTCATAACCCATCTAATCAAATCATAATTAAATTATCAAAAAGGAAATAGGAATTTTCTAAAGAAAAGAACACTTGACCCAAACATAAGTGTATGGCCTTCGAAGAAAGGAGTGATCCACCTTAGCAATAACAACTACATAATTTAGACCTGGGTATGTGCAGGATCATGAGGGGCCAAAAAGTGGCAACATGAAAAAAGTAGTGTTTTGAACTCGCCAAAAAATGCAAAAATCCCGAGTTGACTTTTTTTTTTTGGGTTGGGTGTCAGTACATTGCTCCATAGAAATTCCCAAGCCAAAGTACTACAAATTGGATATCCGATTCGTGTCTAATATCTAATTTAAAAAAAAAATTAAAATGTAATATTTTGCTGCTATAAATCGGATATCTGATCTAAATCGAATATCCATTTTTTGCACACATATACCAAAGAGTAATTAGGAGGTGGAGGGTGGTAAAGAGAGAGAGAGAGAGGGAAAGAGGGGGAAAGGGGGGGGGAGAGAGAGAGAGAGAGAGATAGAGAGAGAGAGAGAGGGGAATTGAGAGAGAGAGATATATATTGAGAAAGAATTAGGAGGCGGAAGGGAGAGGGGAAGAGGGGAAGAAGAGGAGAGGTAGAGAGAGAGAGAGAATTAGGAGGTGGAAGGGAGAGGGGAAGAGTGTTGAGGGTAGAGGATAGAAGATTTAAGGGTTTATGGTTGAGGGAGTAGGAGGGAGATACTTGAGAGAGAGAGAGGGAGGGAGTGGGAGAGAGATAAAAAAGGAAAGGGAGGGTTAAAAGGGTAGAGGGTAGAGGTTTAAGGGTTAAGGGCTTAAGGTTTTAGGGTTTGGAGTTAAAGGAGAGAGATAGAGAGAGTAGGTGAGTGGGAGAGACCTAAGAGGGGGAGGGAGGTGGATGTGGGATTGCTTGAAGGAGGGAGAGGGGGGAGGGTGGGAGAGAGATAGAGGGAGGGAGGGTTAAGGGTAGAGGGTAGATGGTTTTAAGGGTTTAGGGTTAAGGGTGGAGGGAGATGGGGAGTGAGTGAGTGAGAGAAAAGGAATAAGAGAGAAGGAGAGGGGTGGGAGGGAGAGACTTGAGATAGGTGAGGTGAGTGAGTGAGGAGAGGACTAGCAGGAGGGTGGGTATAGAGAGGTAGAGAGAGAGAGAGAATTGGGAGGGGGAAGGGAGAGGGGAAGAGTGTTGAAGGTAGAGGATAGAAGGTTTAAGGGTTTAGGGTTTAAGGGTTTATGGTTGAGGGTTTAGGGATGAGGGAGTAGGAGGGAGAGACTTGAGAGAGAGAGAGAGGGAGGGAGTGGGAGAGAGATAAAGGAAGTGAGGGTTAAGGGTAGGGGGTAGAGGGTTTAAGGGTTAAGGGTTTAAGGTTAAGGGGAGAGAGATAGAGGGAGTGAGTGTGAGAGAGAGACCTAAGAGAGGGAGAGGGGGTAGGATATTGAAGATACTTGAGAGAGAGAGAGAGGGAGTGGGGGAGAGATAGAGGGAGGGAGGGTTAAGGGCATAGGGTAGATGGTTTAAGGGTTTAGTGTTAAGGGTGGAGGGGAGAGAGATAGAGGGAGTGAGTGAGTGAGAGAAAAACCTAAGAGAGAGAGAAGGGGTAGGAGGGAGAGACTTGAGATAGAGCGAGTGAGTGAGTGAGAGAGAGACCTTAGAGAGGGAGCCATGCTAGGAGGGAGAGACTTGAGAGAGAAAGAGATAAAGAAAGGGAGGTTTAAGGGTAGAGGGTAGAGGGTTTAAGGGTTTAGCGTTTAGGGTTTAGGGTAGAGGGAAGAGAAATAGAGGGAGTGAGTGAGTGAGTAAGAGACCTAAGAGAGGGAGAGGGGGTAGGAGGAAGAGACTTGAGATAGAGTGATTAAATGAGTGAGAGAGAGAGAGATCTGAGAGAGGGAGAGACTTAATAGAGAGAGAGGGAGGGAGTGGGAGAGAGATAGAGGGAGACATGGTTAAGGGTAGAGGGTAGATAGTTTAAGGGTTAAGGGTTAAGGGTTAAGGGTTTAGGGTTATGGGTAGAGGGGAGAGAGATAGAGGGAGTGAGTGAGTGAGAGAGAGACCTAAGAGAGGGAGAGGGGGTAGGATGCAGATACTTGAGAGAGAGAGAGAGGGAGGGAGTGGAAGAGAGATAGAGGGAGGAGTTAAGGGTAGAGGGTAGATGGTTTAAGGGTTAATGGTTTAGGGTTTTAGGTTAAGGGTAGAGGGAAGAGATATAGAGGGAGTGAGTGAGTGAGAAAGAGACCTAAGAGAGGAAGAGGGGGTAGGAAGGAGAGACTTGAGATAGAGTGACTAAGTGAATGAGAGAGAGAGAGACCTGAGAGAGGAAGTGTTGTTAGGAGGGAGAGACTTGATAGAGAGAAAGGGAGGGAGTGGGAGAGAGATAGAGGGAGACAGGGTTAAGGGTAGAGGGTAGAGGGTTTAAGGGTTTAGGGTTAAGAATTGAGGGAGAGGAATCTAGAAGGGATTCAATGAGAGAGAGGGAGGGAGTGGGGAGAGATATAGAGAGTAGAGAATTAGAAGGTAGAGGTTAGAGGTGGGAGAGGTAGAATAGAGTAAGGTGAGTGAGAGAGAGGGCAAGAGAGGAGAGGGGAGTAGGAGGTGAGACTTGAGAGAGAGGGAAAAGAGAGTGGGAGAGGAATAAAGAGAGTAGAGGGTTCAGCATTAGGGAATTAGAGGTTTAAGGGTTTAGAGTTTAGGGTTAAAGAGTTTAGGGTTTATAGTTTAGGAGTGAGAGAGAGAGAGAGACCTGAGAGAGGGAGAGGGGGTAGGAGGGAACGACTTGAGAGAGAGAGAGGGTAGAGGGTTTAAGGGTTAAGGGTTAATGGTTTAGGGTTTAGGGTTATGGGTAGTGATGGAACTTCAAAGTTTTGTTCTTTGTGTTCTATTTTATCTTGCTTTGTGTCTCTGATCATCTATAGTGTTTGGAAAAAGCCTAAGGTTGGGGTTTTACATTTTTTCTTCATGTAAAACCATGGTTTTCATCTTACACCTTGGATGGGATCTATTTGGCCATTACTTTTTGGGAAGTCTTTAAAATGACTTAAGCCCCATAGCTTCTAGGCTGGGCCCCCTTTTGTTTTATTGTTTTATTTCCTTCACTTGACTTTAGTTTTCCTAAGTATTTTGTTGGTCCCGTGTTCCCTTGTTAAAAAAACTTATGTCATTGTTTTTCGTTAGCCTAGTGATGTTCCATTATTCCTTTAGGGGAGAGGGCCCAGTAGTCATGTAGGCTAACTTTCTTAGCATGTAGCAATTGACTGGAATATTGTAGAACCTTCATTTTTTTTTTTGAAATGTAGACTAGTCTCTTATTTATCTATAACTAAGGTTTGGAGGTGTGAATCATCATGCAACTCGCCACATCGGTAGATCTTTTGAGAAGTTTCTAAAATTTTACTTTTTAAAGGTTTGACCAAAACTTAATCATGGAACCCCCAATAGTTGAACAAAAAAATATCATTTGTTGCTTGTAGAATATTATATTTTTATTTAAATTAAAATTAATATACAACCTAAGTGGACCAAATACTTATTGATAACCATAAATCTTTGATATCTCTACCTTTTATATTCAACACATATGGACTAATAGTTGAACACAAAAAATCTATTTGTTGTTATAAAAACAACACATAATGATTTAAAATACAACTTATATTGAACAAAAATGGATCAATAGTTGAACACTAAAACTTTTTGAAAATCCTTCACATTTAATGGGAAAATACATGTTATTTATTGTGCTCACCTTTTATATTTGTGATAGGACAAACTATTAATATAAAATTATCCAATGCTTGTACATTGCTACCCCAATTGTTGTACACATAAGAACAATATTTTTTCACTATGATAACAATACTTGTTTAAATGAGTGTCTTATTTTATTAAATGAATATTTTATTTTTTAAATGATATACTTATAGTGGAGAGTTATGATATTTTATTTGAAACAAAAAAATACTTATTTCACTTCTTCATGAATGTATTTATGTTTTTTTCATATAATATTTAAAGGTTCTCATGTGTTCAAGTATGGGTCCATTTTTTATCAACATTTAGTTTTTTCTTTATTTACATTTGGACTACTTATTTACAATATATAGTATAAATATGTGGTAATACTGGGTATTATCATCACGATTGAGTGCGCGACTATTAGACCCTGCATGAATGCTAGGCCCTCTCCCCTAATAAATGTTTTTATTTTGCAGAGGGACAAGTTTGCATGGCCATAGATCAATCGTCGTGTGATCTCAACCATTCCCCACCATACTGTCTTTGTTGATCACGATATTGCGGGTGAGTGTCACGTGTCTCATCCAGTGAAGCCAAAGGAATGATAAATACTTTGATGCATCTTTAATACATTATGTTTCTGGTTACTAAAGCAGTTATAAGATGCACATGTTTTAAATCAACGAAGATGTTATAATCTCAATAGAAAGGTGCTTGATGGTTAATAACAAGGCTGGCGACTATGTTGAACGAACAGGATTGCTGATGGTTGAGATCCACGATTGCCCGCCATTGCGTTATCAAAATTTGTGAGGTTTTTATTGATTGTGATATCACGGGTGGGTGCCACGTGGATCTCCTTGGCAACAAGTAGTATGGTGGGCCCCTTATTGCCATGGTGGAGACTATGAAAATTTTCTTTGAAGGCAGTCGTTTGATGATCTAACCAAGGTGAAGGATCAACGGCTAATATTTGGATTTGCATCATATGTGATTTGAGTCATTCGTGCAACATGCGAGTAAGCTTTAATGGTGGCCATAACATCTGCTGCCATGGTTTGATCAAAATAAAGCAACTATTCTTCTGCTTTTGGTATCTCAAAGCATTCAAAACATCTTAAATGGGGATTGTAGGTGGATATGTTTTGTATAAGGATTTGATAAGTAGTATTGGGTTAGAATACATGTTGATGAAATTGTAAAGCAGTGTTCTCAAGGATCTTATATGTTATGTGTTAAATATGTCATAAACCCTTAGATGATTATGAATTTGACTCCCTCAATGGATATATGGCATTGATGTAAGTTGTACTAATTTGTATGGTTCAATATTTTGTTTGTATTTACCTAGCACTTGCTACAAATTGCAAATCAATGAATATTTTACACTGTGGAATGTATTGTAGTTATCTCATTCTCCAAATAGTAGATATTACTGATCAACAACCAATTCTATTCAGTATTATGCTATTATGTTGAGCTATTAAATGAGATTATCTGTTGTTGTTAAAGTTGTTTACAATAATGGTGCAGATTTTGTAAACGCATTAAGGGATCACCCTCCTGGGTCTTGTAGAGCACAAAGTGTAGGAGGTCTTTAAAATCCTCGTCAGTTGGTCTAGGTCCTTCAAGCTGCCCTTGATTGGAATTGACAATTCCATAGGTAAATTAGAAGGCCAACCTGGTTACAGTAAAAACAACCAACAGGTAGAGGGGAGAGAGATAGAGGGATTCAATGAGAGAGAGATGAAGGGAGTGGGAGAGAGATAGAGGGGAGGGAGATAAGAGTGAGTGAGAGAGAGGCTTGTGATAAGAAGAGGGGGTAGGAGGGTGAGACTTGAGAGAGAGAGGGAGGGAGTGGGAGAGAGATAGAGGGTAGAGGGTTTAAGGGTTTAGAGTTTAAGGGTTAAGGGTTTAAGGTTTAGGGTTAAGGGTAGAGTGGAGAGAGATAGAGAGAGTGAGTGAGAGAGAGACCTAAGAGAGAGAAAGGGGTTAGGAGGGAGAGACTTGAGAGAGAGAGAGAGGGTAGAGGGTTTAAGGGCCTTGGGGGTCTAAAGGTTAAGGGCCTAGGACTATGGGTAGAGGGAGAGACAGAGGATCTCTAAGTGAGGAGAGAGAGGAGGGAGGGAGAGATAGAGAGCAGAGGGTTACATAAGTAGAGGGGTGGTAGGGCTGAAGAGGGTTAAGGGCAGAGGGGAGGGAGATAAGACGAAAGGAGAGAGGAGAGGATATGAGGGTGACTTGAGAGAGAGAGGGAAAAGGGAGGAGGGAGAGATATGGATAGAGGGTCAAACATAGAGTGGCAGAAGGCCCATGGCCTATAGCCTAAGGGCCAAGGGTTTAGGGCCTAGGTTAAGGGCCTAGGGTGCAGGGTTTAAGGGCAGAGGAGACACACAGATGGGAGGAGATAGAGACACCCAAGAGAGGGAGAGGGGTGAGGAGGAGAGACTTGAGAGAGAGAGAGAGAGGGTAGAGGGCAGAGGAGAGAGATAGAGGGATCTAGTGAGAGAGAGGAGGAGGGAGAGAGATAGAGGGTAGAGGGTTAAGTGTAGAAGGTAGAGAGAGAGAGAGGGAGTACTGGGAGATAGATAGAGGGTAAATGGTTTAAGGTTTAGGGTTAAGGGTAGAGGGGAGAGAGATAGAGAAATTGATTGAGAGAGAGATACCTAAGAGAGGGAGAGACTTGAGAGAGAGAGAGAGGGTGGAGGGTAGAGGGTTTAAGGGTTTGGAATTTAAGGGTTAAGGGTTTAGGGTTATGGGTAGAGAGGAGAGAGATAGAGAGTAGAGGGTTAAGGGTAGAGGGTAGAAGGTACATAGAGGGTTAAGGGTAGAGGGGAGGGAGATAAGAATGAGTGAGAGAGAGAGAGAGACTTGAGAGAGGGAGAGGGGGTAGGAGGTTGAGACTTGAGAGAGAGAGGGAAATAGGGAGGGAGTGGGAGAGAGATAAGGGGTAGAGGGTTTAAGGGTTAAGGGTTTAGGGTTAAGTGGGTTAAGGGTTTAGGTTTTAGGCCATGTGTAGAGGCATGGGTAGAGGGGAGACACATAGAGGGAGGAGTGAGATAGAGAGAGAGACCCAAGAGAGGAGAGGGGTAGGAGGAGATACCTGAGAGAGAGAGAGGAAGAGGGTAGAGGGTAGAGGCTGTTCAGTTTTGGAGTTTAAGGGTTAAGGGCCTAGGGTTTAGGCTATGGGCAGGGAGAAAGAGAGGGATTTAGTGAGAGAGAGAGAGAGGGAGGGAGTGGGAGAGAGATAGAGCATGTAGAGGTTGCAAGGGAAGAGGGTAGAGGGCTTGTACGAAAGCCTAGGGTTAAGGGAGAGAGATAGAGGGACTGGAAAGAGTGAGAGAGAGAGACCTAAGAGAGAGAGGGGTAGGATATTGAAGATACTTGAGAGAGAGAGAGAGGAGGGAGTGGGAGAGAGATAGAGGGAGGGAGGGTTAAGGGTAGAGGGTAGATGGTTTAAGGGTGGAGGGGAGAGAGATAGAGAGAGTGAGTGAGAGAAATTCCTAAGAGAGGGAGAAGGGGTAGGAGGGAGAGACTTGAGATAGAGTGAGTTAGTGAGTGAGAGAGAAACCTTAGAGAGGGAGTGGTGCTAGGAGGGAGAGACTTGAGAGAGAGAGATATAGGAAGGGAGGGTTAAGGGTAGAGGGTATAGGGTTTAAGGGTTTAGGGTTTAGGGTTTAGGGGAGAGAGATAGAGGGAGTGAGTGAGTGACCCAATTACATATTATTCTTTTATTCTTCCTCAATTAAATATTTAGTTACCCATTTACCGTTAGTAGAAATGTCCCAAGAATTTAATAGAATGGACTACTCATATAATATCTTGCATTATGGAGCTCAATTCTCTAATATATTACTACTTATCAAATCCTTTGTAAATAATTGTAAAATTATGACTCCATTTAAGCATTTAATTGATTTTCTTGAATCAAATAAAAAACATAGACACACAATTGAATAAAATCTCAAAAGAAGAATGACAACATCATTAACATTTCATTCAAAATTCACTCAAATCCACATAAGGAGAGAAAATATATTAGAATTATACGTTTATTCATGCTTATAATTCATATCTGCATACAATTTAAGATAATTTGCATATATTCATCCAAAACTCAAAACATGCTATCTATTTTATTCCTATCTTTCTACCCTTATATTCAACTCAAAACGTAGCTAGAGATTTCATCAGTTCTCTCCCTACAAATGAGCCTTGAATTCCCTTTTCTATGACAAGGGAGCAACAAGCTTCGGGCTCAAATGTAATTTCACCACAAATTTTCATTTGGACAAAATCTCCATTGCATTTGAATTTCATTTCAAAACTTCCCACACGTTGAACCTGCACAACATATTGCAATTGGGGAAAGCTAAAGTTGTAACTACCATCAGAAAAGGGAATGCAAATTGTCATCAAAATCCCCTTTATCGCTATCCACGCAAAAAAAACTAGGAAAGAAAATTTCCACGAAGGCACACAATCGACATCAAAATGTACCACATATACAAAAGCAACACCACCAACAACAACATCATCAACACAAAATTTTACATCCCACACAACAACTTCTTATTTACCTGCCACCCTGCCCTTACCAGCACTTAGACCCCGGTATACACACCCGCTTCTAGTTGTTGCTAGAGGAGGAGAGGAAACCTCAACCTCCTCTTCTTTCTTGTCCTTTCCCAATACAACTCTAGTCCATCCACTTAGGGTTTTAACTACCAATGGCACCACATATATCACTTCCTCATCAGAGAGCATACTATGATTCAAGGGAGCTAATTACCAATAGTAGTCAGAGTCGGTCTCGTTTACACCATCAAAAGTGTTGCTCATAAGTTCAATGGGCAAGTGTTGGCATTCAAAGGAGCCATGCCCATACCTTATTTTCCTACCGACACTAGTAATAGAGCACACTGACTTCTTTCCTTTGTCATCTACCAGTTGAGCAGCAACGTCCTAGAATTGCAACCTTCTACTACATCTAGTGGGCACAAGCCTGGGCTTGTCAACCAAAGCACTTTCCTGAATAGCAGGACCGAGCTTTTGTGAGCTCAAATGAATAGACCTCCTTACTGAATTACTCATTTTCTCTTGTCAAACAAGCACTCAAACTTGATTAGACTCAGCCTAGCAAGTGCTCTAACTGCTACAAGAATGACACAATTAGCAATTAATTCCTCTTTTATTTATTGTGTGAGGTAATGGAAACCTTCATCAATGCTTAGTAAAAATGCATGTGCAAACATGGCAATTTGGTGGCGTATGTACTGTCACCGTTTAACTTGAGCTGCATGAGAATCTGCAGATCACCCTTCATGATTGCCAACAACATCTTCACATAGATTGAGATCGACGTGACTACACACGCAAGGAATAATTCATTAATGCTTCACTAGTTGTAGGATAAAACAACCACCATGTGCCATTTTCCAACTTTGAATACTGCTCACTAATCTCCTAAAGAGTTGGTATATCAAATGGTTTATCTCGGGCTAACTTGGTTTGACATCCAACAAAGCATCATTGACCTTCCTCATGACTAATAACATTAATCCATCTCAGAAACCATCTACCATGTCGGCAGGTCCTATGCACTTTGCAAACTGAATGGTTGGAGCTATGCATCACAATCTCATTGACCGCACGACTTTAACCAACCTTCATATTCTTCCTGCGAGCTAGCGAGGAACGACAAAGATTTACATTAGCTTTTGATCTTGGTTGTCGATCTAAAACCACAGGTTATGAGTTCAATAGTGGAGATTGGGCCCCACATTCCATATAGGATACACATCTACCTTTTACTGACCTCACGCCAAATAATAGGCCAACACCTTAGGTCTACGAGCTGGCAGGGTACGATCGAGATATTCTCCCATATCTTTGAATCTGAAAAACCTACACATTTCATGGTTAGTATTTAATGAAAGTATTTGGCTAATCTGTCAGCAACATGACCACTGGGGTTAATGGCTTAGGCATAGGTCACCAAATTAAAATTAAAACCCAACTTTAGGATCAAACCATGGCAGTAGATTTCATGGCCGCCATTAAAGCTTACTCGCACGCTGCACGAATGACTCAAATTGCATATGATACAAATTCAAATATTAGCCATTGATCCTTCACCTTGGTCAGATCATCAGACAACTACCTTCAAAGAAAATTGACATAGTCTCCATCATGGCAATAAGGGGCCCACCATACTACTCGTTGCCAAGGAGATCCATGTGGCGCTCGCCCATGATATCACAATCAATAAAGACCTCAGAACTTTTGATCACGTGATGGTGGAAACTATGGATCTCAACCATTGGAGATCCTATTCGTTCAACACAGTCCCTAGCCTTGTTATTAACCATCGAGCACCTTTCTACCGAGATTATAACATCTCTGTTGATTTAAAACACATGCATCTTATAACTGCTTTAGTAACCCGCAACATAATATATTAAAGATGCATCAAAGTATTTATCATTCCTTCAGCTTCACTGGATGAGACACGTGGCACTCACCCGTGATATCATGATCAACAAAGACAGTGTGGTGGGGTCATCGCAGGATGGCAGGGAATGGCTGAGATCACACGACGATTGATCTAGGTCCATGCAAACTTTTCCCTCTACAAAATAAAAACATTTATTAGGGGAGAGGGCCCAGTAATCGTATGGGGTCCAATAGTCGAGTACTCAATCGTGATGATAATACCCAGTCTTACAACATATTTATACTATATATTGTAAATAAACAGTCCAAATGTAAATAAAGAAAAAACTAAATGTTGATAAAAAATGGACCCATACTTGAACACATGAGAACCTCTAAATGTTATATGAAAAAAACATAAATACATTCATGAAGAAGTGAAATAAGTTTTTTTGTTTCAAATAAAATATCATAACTCTCAATTAAGAGTATCATTTAAAAATAAAATGCCTATTTTAATAAAATAAGACACTCATTTAAACAAGACATTGTTATCATAGTGAAAAATATTGTTCTGCACCACCAGTAGCACGTACAAGCATTGATAATTTTATATTAATAGCTTCATCCAAATATATAAAAGGTGAGCATAATAAATAATATGTATTTTCCCATTAAATGTAAAGGATTTAAAAAATAGTGTTAAAACCATTATCCATTTTTGTTCAATATAGTTATATTTCTGTAATACTATAAAGTTGTTTTTATAACAACAAATAGATATTTTGTGTTCAACTATTAGTCCATATGTGCTGAATATAAAAGGTAGAGATATCAAAGATTTATGGTTATCAATAAGTATTTGGTCTACTTAGGTTGTATATTAATTTTAATTTAAATAAAAATATGATATTCTACAAGCAACAAATGATATTTTTTTGTTCAACTATTGGGGGTTCCATGATTAAGTTTTGGTCGAACCTTTAAAAAGTCAAATTTTAAAAACTTCTCAAATATCTTCTGATGTGGTGAGTTCCATGATGAGTCGCGCCTCCAAACCTAGTTATAGATAAATAAGAGACCAGTCTACATTTCAAAAAAAAGAAGAAGGTTCTATGATATTCCAGTCAATTGCTACAT